>PVKA01011476.1:0-60793 GCA_004027165.1 Ctenomys sociabilis
CTCCCTATGGCTGCAGAATGCTGGACTGTGTTGGATTGTGGTGTCGAGTTCAAGCACCTAAGGTAGTTGAATGTCAATGGAGTGCCCACTTTTGACAGGTGTAGACAAAGGAAGGGTTGTAGAAAGAAAAAATCATGATGTGTGTGTATAGACAGTACAGTTGGGATAGATAACGCTGTGCTTCTACATAATTCTATGACAGGCAAGATCTGCACTAATGGTGGTTGGACAGGATATTATGTCAGCTTTTAGTGCTATGGTCATCCACTAGGTAAATAATTATTGAATTTTTGATATAATTCAGCTATAAAAAAACCTGTAAATATAATATCATGTATGCCCCTTGTACAATACCAAAACGTTGTGAAAACAGTTTGCAATGTATTAATTCATTGACTCTGTATGGTTAAGGTGTTTTGAAACTGTCTGATTGACATTTGTATTTTAATAAAATAAAAATAAAAAAAAATAATAATAGGATGTACCAAATTTTGTCAGCAGCTTTTCAATTGGCCAAAATCTGCTAATTGGCTTCAGTTTTGTTTTGGGATATTTAGAAGCCCAGGTTGCTGATATCTACGTGATTTTTGGTGTTCTCTAAATTAGTGATCAATGACTGTGTGACCCAGCTTTCTGATTAGAATAACGTCAGTCTATAAGAAGGTATTTATTTACTAGTATCTATTTTATTAATGTCTGAATGCTTATTTAATGAAATCTTTTTATAGGCTCAATTTCCATATTTGCTACAAATAGTAGATGTTATCATTAATGATATTTATGAGAACTATATTTACAAATAAGACAATGGAATTTTTAGTTCCATAAATACTGAACAAGACTGAGTACTGTGCAATTATATAAGGGAATTCATTATCAAGATTATTTTGGAAAACCATTAATCCTTTTCAGTGAATCCATTTTATAAAATACTCACTAATAAGATGAAGCAAAAAACTGGAGATTAAATAATAACCTTATTCTTTGTAGATCTTACTGTTCCAGTATTCATAATATTAAACAAAATATCTTTTTTAAAAAAATTCCATTTGGGCCACAAACCAAGAGAGGGTCTTACTGGGAAATTCTTCATATCTTGAGAAGATGAATTAAAAGCAGAAGGACCAGTTTTCCACCTCAAATTTTCATCAGAAAAAATGCCCCTCACTGGTGTCTAATACAGTAGTACCTCAGTTCCTGAACGCATTAGCTTGTGAATGAGTTGTTTGGCAAAATCTCGCTTCCACTTGAGAAGCTCCACATCTGGGCATGGAGCGAACTCAGCCTGGGCCATCCTTCCTGCACAAGCACAGGGTGGCCCCCGTCCCCACAATCGTGGGATGAATTAAGTTCGTGACCCGAGTAACCACTGTGCCGTCCGTGACAACTCACAACTGAGCTGGACATAGCAAAAGACATAAAGAAAGGAAGAAAGTGAGAGCCAAATGCTACATGCCCCAATTTTTGCCCCTTCAGCAGCCTTTTTCAGAGGGCACCCATTTTGGCATCTCAGATATGCATCCTAGTGACCAGAACGGCGTGGTGGGTGAGCAGGCTAAGAAGCAAACTGCACTGTCCCTGCGATGTCAGTAGTGTAACTTGTCAACATTAAATGTATAATAATAATAAAGTTGATAGGGAATATTGAAATAAAAAGTAGAACTCCAGCTAGAGGAGATTCTTATTTTTCTTCTTTCTCATTGTTCCTATGACCCTTCAGCCCAACCATAAGTCCTTCCTTTCTGTAACCATGTCCCAGGGCCCTGGAAATCTCTTTTTTTTCTTCTCTGTTTTTTCTAAAGTGTGGCATTTAGACCAGAAACTACTGGTCTACTAGAAACAACCTGGGGCAAGCAGCCTAGGCAAGGCCTATGCCAACCATGGCAAGCAGCTGCGGACGAGCGCTCCGGGGCGTCCCGCTGCTGTTCTATAGGGCTTGGGTGTCTGGACACGAAGGCAGACAGGTGAGAGTCTCGCTGGCTCTGGTCCTGACCACTGTCAGCAGGGCTGGCGAGGACCGGGCCTGCCGGGCCAGTGCAGCCTGCTGCCAGTCAGCCCTGCAATGCTGAGCTCAAGTCCATGCCGAATGTGCGGCCTCCCTTCTCACTTGGCTATTGCTGGCTGCTTTATTTTTCCCTGGGGGTCACTTCAGAGAAGAGGTCTGGCTGAGCCAGTGCCGTATTTGGGGACTTCTTGGTTTCCTGGACAAAGAGTACAGTGTATGAAAAGCATCTTCAAAATCATCTTCGTGATGTTTTCTCAATTTCCAAAAAGTCAGAACTTTACTAAGGTCTATACTGGCTGCATGACAATCTATCAAAAAACTATAATGAAGCAGAAAAAACTTCTGGAGGAAAAAGTATTCTGAGCTGATGAAATTATGAATAGGGCAGATATCAAAAAAGAAACCTAGACAGTTGTCAAACAATCCTCCCTGTAGCCTCTAATATTTCTATGACTGAATTTTATCCAACATATAAGGAAAAAAATCTATAGCATGTCAACAATTCCAGAAAATAGGAAAACAAAGAAAGCCTTTCACTCTTAGCTGTGAGAAAGCTTAACTCTAATACTAAAATTATGGGTTTAAAAAAATACATATTAGGAAATGTAGTGATCTTCTTGCAAATGAAGTGAAACTTCAACTGAAACTTCAGAGTGAAACTTCAGTTTCTGTGATGTTTAGTTCCAGGTATTAGTTTCCCATCATGTCTGTCCCAGATGTGTGTGTTCACAATGCACAGCCGGATTTAAGGTGCGAAAGAGGACACCCTGACCTCATGTCAGCAGGTTGAAGTTGGTTATAGAGCCTGCTCCATTGGGGGAGTTATTTTAACCCCCTCTCAAAGGGGAAAAAAACCCAAAAAGGATCAACTAACCAACAAACCAAAAAGAAAAATCAAAGCATTAGTGTCCTCTCGAGAGACTTGGGACCTCAGTGCACTGTTGGTGAGAATGCAAGATGGTGCAGCCACCCCAGAAAACAACACGAAGATTGCCCAAAAAAGTAAAATGTAGAATTACCATACAAATAGGCAGTCTCACCTCTGGGTATACATCCCAGGGAATCAAAAGCAGAGGCTCAAATAGATAGCAGTATAAGTAGCATTATCCACAACAGGCAAAAGTAGAGGCAACACCAGTGTTATTGGCGAATGGTGGACAAGCAAAACATGCTAACACAGACAATGAAAGACCATTCAGCCCTGAAAAAGGCTATTCCAGTGCAAGCTACCACGCGGGTGAGCCCAGTCACAAAAAGGCAAACCCTGACTCCACTTCTGTGAGGTTCGTGAGCAGTCAAATTCACAGAGCTGGGAAGTAGAAAGGCGGTTGCTAGGGGCAGGGGCAGCAGGGAGTGGAGAGATACTGATGGGCAGGTATTTCGGTTTTCAGGATGAAAGAGTTTCGTGGTTCAGTGGCGGTAGCACTTGCAAGAGTGAATGCACCACCTGATTGCCCTGACCTGTGCAGCTAAAATGGCAACAAAAGATAAATTTGATGTTGTATATATTTTTCATGATTTTTTAAGTTGTTTATAAGGAGCGAGAACCCAACTTCGGGAGCTCTAGAGAGTGAAGCTCTCTCCATGCCAGCAGCGTGGTGCTAGGGAAGTTTGAGGCTCACAGTCAGAGTGTTTCCAGAAGGTAAATTTTAAATGAGATGGGACATGCGAGACAACCCAGTCCCATGTAGAACAAAGGGACGAAGTAGTTCACTCATAACAAAGTTGTGTGATCACAGAAGGAGGTACAAGGAAAAAATAAGATGCATGAAAATAGAACCAAGACAGATGGAGCCCCGAGGAGAGGCAAGCCTCATGCTGGGAGGTCTGATGGCTTCTGCAGCTGGGGAAACCAGCCACCATGGAAAGCTTAGAGCAGGGAGGACGACACAGCTTATCCTGAGGCCCCAGGAGCTCTGCAGAAGCATCCCTGTGGGCAGATTCCAGGGTGACCTGTCCAGAAAGGAAAAACCAGTCCCAAATCACATATCCAGAGATCCAGTGAGCAAGAATAGCAGGAAGTCATGAAGACTCTCACCCCAGTGTACCCCCTGCGGAGGACACCAGTGTTTCTGCACCCTACTCTTTGAAAATGCTGGTGCCGGGCCTGTGAGATAGCTGAGCAGACTAAGCACCTGCTTTGGCAAGCACAGGGACCAGGGTTTGATCCCTGGTCCTGCATGCCATGCCAGCCCGGCCCCCGGGGTGCAGTGAGCCAACAACCGAGTCTGGGAGTGGTGGTGCATGTCCGTAATCCCAGCACTGGGGAGGCTGAAAACAGGACGTTCACTGAGTCCAGGCTGCATCGTTGAGACCCTGTACAAAATACATAAAATGACAAAATGCTGGTTCACTGAGCCTGGAGAGCAGAGTGTGGCACTTAGAACTGTGGTCTTGTTTCTATGGCCTAGCTCAGTAAGAAAGTTAATAATGCTAATGATTTTTAAAGGAAAACACTTAAAAATATACCATAGGTTAAAATCCACATTAGTGGTATTATTGTATTGCTGTTCTGCAAATGCTCGTGAAGGGCTCTCCAGGAGGCCTGTACCTTCTGGCTGAGTTGATTCATTTACTAACAAATAAGCAATTGCTTTCTGCATGGGAAACCACAGAATGGATGATAGTTCTAACGTCCTGTGCTATTTCTGTGCTAGGAAGAAGCCTAGAAAGCAAAGCAAATAAGCAAGCCATGTGATCAGCTGGAGGAGCCTAGACAGACTGCCCTGGAAGAGTTAGGTTCTGAAGGAAGAGCAGAGATAGCTAGGAGAAGGGGAGGGAGGCAATAAAATAGAAAGTACAACATCTGACCAAGACCCAAGAATCCCAAGGAGCAGCACACTGTGTATAGAGAGTGCAAAGAATAAAGCTGAGGGGTGCAGTTTGTCCAAGCCTCACGCGCTTGCTGGCATAGCAGTAGAGAATATTGCAGTGATAGACAGGGTGAATACACCATTGCCCCAGCCTGCATAATCTTCACTGGTCACTATTTATTTTTAAGAACACAAAAGGTGACTTCTGCTTGTGGTCACCATCGAGGACCCAGTGTCAGGCTATTTTCCCACTGTACATAATTACATAGGTGGGCAGCACACACAAAGCAAATATTTTCCAGCCTTGGACACAAGGAAGTCATGGGACAGATTTTGAAAGAAGGAAACTCAATCATAGCAACCTTTGATGTCCCTGGCTGTTTCCCAGGGATGGTTTCCTGCCTGCTGTACAAGGAACTGAATGCAAACGGCATGGCATTCCCCAGAGGTTCAGGGTTTAGGGAGATTAATATTGCCAGACTCAGCGGAGGCGGAGCACAGGAAGAGGGCGCGCTGCTGGGGGCCTGGTGGAGGGAGGGGGGCACATGTCTGGGGGAGTTCTCTGCTCGTCCTTTACCAAGAGCAGGGCTACGCATGCACGTAGGGGCAAACTATAGACAAAACGTAACAGAGGGTAGCTGCTGTAGAGTTTAGAAATACAACTGAAACTGCCTCAAGAGGAAATAGAGGCTCAGGGGCTAGGAGTTCAATCCCTGGGCCTGCCATACCGTCCCTACTCTCAGGGTGTGCTGAGATGGCAATTGAGACTGGGAATGGTGACACACGTCTGTAATCCCAGCTCTTGGGAGTCTGTAAACAGAAGAATCACTATGAGTCCATTGTAGTAGTGATCCTGAATACCCTGAAGACCCTTCCCTAAAATATAGGAAAAAAAGAGGAAATAGAAAAATTAAATAACCCTCTTATTTTGTTATGAAATTTATATTTTATTATAAAATACATTAAAAATTCAATAGTAATCATAACAATAATCTTAAGAAAATTCTAGATCTAGATGTTCTACTAGTAGATCCTATCAAACATGCAAGAAAGAAATAACATCTGAAACAAAAGTCAGGAAGAGAAGGCAAGTTTCCTTACTTACACAATGAAGCTAGTATAATTCTGATACCAAGATCTGAGAAAAGGTTGGTCACAAAACCATTACAGAACACCATAAAGATCTTTTGCAAAACTTTAATAAGTTGAATCTGGTGATACATAAAAATAGTAACATACTCTAATTAAGTGAGTCTTGCCAGGATTCAAGATTTGTTTTACATTTTAAAAAATCAGTCAATACAATTCAGTAAAGGATAAAAGTCAATGGTTTTACAAAATAAACATTCACTAATGATTTTAAAATAGATTCTAAGCAACTGAAAGTTGAAGGAACTTCCTCATATTAATAATGAGCAAGACGCTGGTAAACTATTGAACAATTTCCTCCAAATATTAATGAAGTATGAATGTCCACTCTTATCACTTCTTTTCCACTTGGATTAAATAGTCTTAGCTGGTGGAAAAGGTAAAAGGTAGAAATAGAGAGGAGATAGACTGGAAAAGGAGAAGCCAATCCATCCATACACACGACACAATTGCCCTCATTGAAAAAGTCCTCAGAAGCCTAGAAAACACTTTTAACAAGACTGCAGGGTACGTTAGTGCACAAAAGTCAACTAGTTTTGTATATGCCAGCAACAAATAGTGAGTAGCAGGTGGTTATAAAACAAACCATTTTAGGGCCAGCAGGATGGCTCAGTGGGCTAAGGTACCTGCTTAGGCAGAGTACAGTTGCCTGGGTTCTACCCCAGGCCTGCTGCGGCCGCCTCGCCCCCGGGGGTGCACTGAGAGGGCAGTTGACACTGGGTGTGGTGGTATGTGCCTGTAATCCCAGAGCCTGAGAGGTTGAACACGGGAGGATCATTGAGTCTGATCTACATACTGAGACCCTGTAGACCCTGTACTAAAAACATAAAAGAAGAAAAAAATACATAAACCATTTTAAGTAACATCAAAACCATACAATAAAAACAAATTTAATAAAAATTATCCAAGACCTCTTTGCTGAAATCTATGAATTATTAAGAAAAAAACATTAAAATAAGAATAAATAAAAGATATACTATTTGCATACATATGATGTTAATAAAATATCAATTGTCCTCAAAGTGATCTACAGAGTCAATGTAAGTTCAAACATAATTCCAATATGTCATTTTTTTTTCTTTTAGAAATTTATCAGGCTAACTCTGTATTTTTTCTTTTGATTTGTGGAACTGGAGGTCAAACCAGGGACCTTGCATGCGCTAGGCTAGTGTTCTACTGGAGCTTAGTCCCAGTGCTACAGTTTACATGGAAGTGAAAGGACCTAGAGGAACCAAAATATTTCCTTTGAGACTGGGTCTCACTATATAATGCAAAGTGAGCTCAAACTCATGGTGATCCTCCCCTCCTGCTTCAGCCTCCTGAATACTGGGATTACAGGCATGCACCACCTTGCCCAGCTCTGAAATCATTTTGAAAAAAACTGTGAAATCAAATATTATTTGACTTGAAGATGTACTCTAAAGCATCAGTAATTAATACAGGGTGCTACTGAAGTAAGCAGGATGAACTATATAAACCAATGGAGTAAAACAGAGAATCCAGGCTGGGAAGATGGCTCAGTGGAATAAGTGCTTCCCTGGCAAGTACAAGGGCCTGAGTTCAATTTGTGGTTCCGCCAAAAAAAGCA
The DNA here is from genome assembly GCA_004027165.1 of Ctenomys sociabilis. Classification (NCBI taxonomy): domain Eukaryota; kingdom Metazoa; phylum Chordata; class Mammalia; order Rodentia; family Ctenomyidae; genus Ctenomys; species Ctenomys sociabilis. Next base: position 7,556 of record PVKA01011476.1, read on the forward strand.
CCCAGAGAATCCAGAAACAGATTCACATATATATCATCAATTTCTGAAGAAGTTACAAAGATAGTTAAATGAGTAGAAGTGTAGAATTTTCAATAAAGTGTTGGAAAACTTGGGTACTCATAGAGAGAAAAATAAATCTTAGAATCTTACCTCTCTAAATCACAGAGATTAATTTAAGATGATTCTTTGGCCTAAATGTACAGTACCAAAATACAAAATTTATGGAAGAAAAAACAGAAAAATTTTGCTCTCTTAGAAAAATATTTTCAGATTTTTCTAAAAAGAACATAAAAGTTAGCAAACTAAGAAAAATTCAGTAAGTTGGACTTCATCAAAATTTAAACTTCAAGGGCCTGTGAGATAGCTCGGTGGACTAAGCGCCTGCTCAGGCAAGCGCGGTGAATCCCCAGCACCACAGGCTGCGTCGGCCCTGCCCCCAGGCTCGCTGAGCTGGCCACGGAGTCTGGGCGTCGTGGCACACGCCTGAAATCCCAGTGCTGGGGATGCTGAAAACAGGAAGAGCATCACTCGTCCGATCTACACAGTGAGACCTTGTATCATATACATTAAAAAAATCTTAAACTTAAAACTTTAGAGCCTCAAAATCAACTGTTCTTTTCTTGTTTGTGGTGATAGTTTCAACAGTGTACATATACCAAAACCCGAAATGTTTTACATTTCAGATATGTGCAGTTTATTGTTATCAAGCATACTGCAACAAAGTCGTAGTGAAGAAGGATTGGAAATAAAGGCACCATGGGAACAAAGTAGGTCTTTAAAATGGGAGCTGAAAAATACACTGCTCTTGACCCTAGGGCTGGGACTGATCTCCCGTAGAGCAGTTGCCTTGCACCTGCCGCTCCCTGGGTTTGATTTTCAGTTCTTCACAAAGAAAAAAAAAATTAAGCCATAAACCAGAAGGCAATATTTATAATAAATGATTTTGACAAAAACACTTCCATGAGGTATAATAAAAAAATATAGTAAATGCTTAATTTAAAAATTTATTACAGCAAAAGAAACCTTGTCATTAGCCTGCTTTAAAGTACTCCTCCCCCCTACACACACACATTGAACACACTCATGCTACCCTTCATCCCACCTTCCCAGGCGGCTCTGTGGATCCTCTCAGGAGTAGAGTTGAAGTCCTGTTGTGGATGCTGCGATGTGTTGAACCAATTCCCAATGGCTGTCTTTAGGGCGATTTTGACTTTGGTGGAGAGTCAGAAGGGCACAGTGCCACATCCAGTGGATAAGGTGGGGGAGGACACAGTGGAACATTAATCCCACACTGGGTGGCACGTGGCAGCAGCACTCACTGTCATTCATCACACCCCCTAAAGACACTCACAAAGAGGACTTCCAGAACTGTTCCAGAAAGCGGCAAGAACAATGGGATGTGTCAAAGCCAGGAGGGGGTATGCTGAGAAGCTTTAATGGCAGTGTTTTTTTTCTGTAATAATTTTAAAATTTAAACATAAACTATGTTTTTTGATCAGCCCTTGAACCTAAGACATAAAGAACTCCTAGCACTCAGTGAGACAAGCAAGATGGGACAGCATGTCCAGGAATTAGAAAGAACAGATACTTCTCAAAAAAAGTATATATCAAAAATAACTTAAAAATGCTCGGGATCTTTATTCATCAAAGAAATGAAACTTAAAACCACAAAAGATACTACTACCTATGCTCTCGAAAAGCTGAAAAAGAAAATGACTACTAATAATCTCAATTTGTAGAATCTAAAAAGAGGCAACTTGCAGCAATAGAGAGTAGAAAGGTGGTCAGCAAAGGCCACAGGGTGGGGAAATGAGGAGCAGGTGTGTCGGACCTGCAGTTCCACTGACTACAGTGACTAACAACGGCTTGGGTGCTCAGGATCTGCTAATAGAGGGGCCCGGGGAGATGGCTCAGTAGAACAAGTGCTTCCCTGGCAAGCGCAAGAGTCTGAGTTCAATTCCTGGTTCTGCCAAAAAAGATCTGCTAACAGAGTAGGCCTTAAATGCTTTCCTCACAGACACGGTAACCATATGAGGAGATGGATATATTATTAGCTGGCTTGTGGTAATCATTTCAAAAAGCAGACATATATAACAGTCCTACTGTATAACTTGAACATATATAATTTTTGTTGATTTCACTGAGTAAAGCTAAAAATTTAGGAGTATAAAATAGAGATCTGTATAGTTATGTAAACATTAATATAGATGATTACAAGGAACAGGAAGAATACTTGTATATACAAATATATGCACATATATATTTCTTTTTTAAATAGGACACCAGCTTTCTTTGTGTTATCACAGCATTGCTTGGTTAAAAGCATATGACATCCATCACAAAAGGGCAGTGTAACAGGAAGGAGTACTTTGCTTAGATAAAATTGTTTTCATAGTCGAAGTTATTTGTCTGTCATCTACTTTTTCTTACATGCAGCTACTCCTCTAAGTGTTGGAGTTGATTTTATCTTAGCTACCTCTGGAATCCATTGCATTTCCTACTGCGTAAACATAAAAAAATGTCCAAATGACTGATGAAGGAATCAAAGAACCTATTTTGAGTGACCAAGGAGAAGAATTTACAGTAAATGGGCTGAATCAGAGCCCATGATAGAAGAAAGGAGAATGGAGAGTCCTGAACACAAGACCTTCACACTTTTATCATATTGTATATATTTAAGATGATAGGTTACTGAAACTGAGATTATTTTTTTCTTTTTTTATATTTAGTACCGGGTCTACAAGGTCTCCCTACATAGATTGGACTTGGAGTGATCCTCCTGTGTTCAGCCTCCCAAGATCTGGGATTGCAGGTGTGCACACCATGTCCAGTCCCAAGCACTGTCTCGCACGCTCCGGGAACGGGGATGGGCACTCTGGGGACTGAACCCCAGACACTGGGCTCTGCCTAAGCAGGTGCGTTAGTCCACTGAGCTACCTGACTGACCCCAAAGCTGAGATTCTTTCCAAACAAAGTACACATTATTAAATACTAACTTGGAGTTTTTAAAGAGCCATTGCAGCTACAAAAATTACTCTGCTTCATGGAAGCCATTGCCAAAGCTTAAAGTTTTCAATCATGTAGAATTATATTATTACTATGATTAATGTGATTTGTTCCATTTCTTCTGTCTGTGTCAACATATCTTTCATTGTAGACATCATACCTTTTATTAAAAAAGACCACCAGTACTAAGTGTTGGTGATGATGTAGAATATAAACTGACCCATCCATTTGGCATGAAATTTAACAGTTTTCCTGTTTCCTACAGAGTAAAACATGCACTTAATACATGACCAGGCAAACCAGCTCCTAGGTTTATTCAAAGAGAAATGAAAATAAAAATTCACAAAAGCCTTGACCATAAATATTAACATCAGGGGTTATTTATAATAATCAAAAAACCCCATTAATGAGTGAATGAATAATCAGATGTGGTATGTTCTGACCATGAAATGCTACTCAACAAGAAATGAGCACAACACCTGGAGCAGTGTACATAGATCTCAAAAACATCAGGCTCAGTGCAAGAAGCCATATGTACAGTATTCCATTCCTATATGTATGATTTAACTTTCTGGAGTATTAAATTTCTGGATTACTGAAAATACTTTGTACTTTGGGTGATGATGCAGGATTTATACACTTGGCAATACTCAGCGAGACCTTAAGGGTCATATTTCACTGTGTAGAAACTGTACCTTAATAAAGATTACTTTACGAAACACGAAAGCAGCCATTGTTCCACAGTTAATAGAAAGGATAATTACATGATGTTAATTTCTTTATATAATTTTAGTGCAAACCTTCTTAAAAACACAAGCATAAAGAACCTAAGTATGAGCCCCAATGTGTACAAATTCGTAGATTTTTATGTAATGAACTGACTTCACAAACACCTTGAGAAGGTACATAAAACTGTTTTGCTGAACACCCAAAGTGGACAAAATTGGAAGACAGTCAAGGCTTGATTATTGTTATTCTTTTAAATTTATTTGGTGCACGGTCTCACTGTGCAGCTCAGACTCATAGTGATCCTCCCGTTTCCAGCCTCCCCAGCAGTTAGGATTACAGGTGTGCAGCACCACGCCCAACTCAGTGGCTGGCTCAGCATGCCTGGGGGCGGGGCTGCTGCAGCCTGTGACGCTGGGCACCAAACCCCAACCCTGTGCTTACCTAAGCAGGTGCCTACCCTGCTGAGCTATCTCTCTGGCCCTGATTATTTTGATTATTAATAAATATATTAAGAAATTTATTTTAGGTACACGCTGAATTTGGGTATGCCCGCTCAAGGCATATGATGAAACTAATGCCCCAGGACTAAGAAGTGGGACCCCAGGCAGGTGATGGGGTTGCAAGGACACAGGCCCCGTGGGCAGGGCTGTGTCTTCACAAAAAGGAGTCCAGGGCTGGCTCACTCTCCCACTTTGTGTGCTACACTAAGGGGAGACAGTGAGAAGAAGCACTATGTGTGAACCAGGAAGCAGTGCTCACCAGGCACAGACTCAGCTAGCACAGTGCTTTGATCCTAGATTCCAGCTTTCAGTGCAACAGCAAGCAAGAACACTGGAACAACACCCAGGATGTGGAGGAAGATCTATTTTGCATTGACAGGCACTGATTGGGATCACTCCCTAAGTATTAGACCCTGATTCCTGGTGGTCTAGGGCTTCTATGGGATATGAAGGCAGGAAATACAGAGGCAGGATCATCTGTCAATTGGAGACTTGTCTATATAATGTGCATGATAGTGACCAGCTATGTATCATAGTGGCCAGCTATTTTTAAGAGACAGGAGCAACAGGAACTGGAACAGGAACTAGTACCCAGGCAACTAAAAAGCTATGTTGCCTAGGGAGGGAACATTTTCTGTTATGTGTTTCCCCCTCCTTTGGTTTCCCTGGAAAATCTTTGTTTGTCATGTTATGTGTGATGTTCTGACACACAGCCCAACTAGAAGCAGTCAGTGATCCTAGGATGGGCCCTCGACAAGCTCCCCAAATTATCTTATTGCTGAGTTTTTCCCTAAACTGTTTTTAGGAAGCAACATGATCTAGGCTTGCCTGTTCTGTAACATTACTCTGGCAGGGGAGTGAGGGAACGAGCCTAATCTAGGAGGGCATCCAATGTGACTTGAATGCTCATCAAATCTTGGCCAAGGTTCTGAGTGATTGTTCTGTTCTCTTGGTGCAACCATCCCTAGAGTTTAAGGCAAATAACACAGCCAGAGGGGATGGAGAAGCAAGGACTGGGATAAGCAGAATCCAGGTGAGTTAACGAAAACCACAGTTACCAGGCTGGGTGAGGCAGAGGCGGGGAGATCAGGTATGAAGCAATCCTGTGAGCTGTGTCCTCAGGTTTCAGCTGTGCACGGACTGGTCAGCGTCCAGTGAGACCAGAGCAGGGCTTTGAGAGCTTCATCTCTTTAGAGTGAGCTATCTGCATAAACTTTTCAGTGGATCAAAGGCAGGATTTCTGAACTCATAGGGGTAGTTAACATGCACCTGGGTTATGTGTGTGTGAGTTACAAGCTTTTAAAAATCTTTTCTAGAGCTTTGTGGTCTACACGCTATACACAGTTTCAATTTCATTTAGTTTCTTAGTTACCTGTGCTTGGAGTGCAGACCCATTATCATTGCCAATAATCAAGAGCAGGCCATTATGTAATAATCCCTAGATTATGTTTTACAGCAGGACCTTACAAACCTTTGTAGTCTTCTCAGTATAGGTAGGGAATAGGAGGTCAGGGCTGGGGACAGAGATGCTGAAACCTGAGGTGGCTGCGTGGGTGCAGGGGGTCGTGCAGCAGCTTGAGACTGCAGAATATATAGTTGGGACAGGTCTGGTGGTTGGGATTGATTGTTCAGTCAACTGGCTCCCCAGAGGGGTTTAGGCCTCTGGGCTGGATTATTTTGTGTTTTTAGTGGCAGATTTGCAAACAGCTAGCAGCAGGAAGCGGTTTGCTGTGCGGATCATCCCTGCAGCAGAGTTCGGGTCCAAATAGTTTTGTCTGTGACCATGGCATTGCCTCGCCTGTTGGACTTCATTTCTAACAGAGCTGCTTCCATATATAAACAGGGTTACTCAGCATCTGCCAGGGGATCCATTCTTAGACCAGCGCATCCCAGTACAGCATGTGGCATCTGGACAGTTAAGTCTTGGTCTAAGGTGAACTCATCAGACTTCTTGGTCAGAAAGACAGTGGCTGTGAGAGCACAGAGGCAAAGGGGGAAGTGGCCCTCAGGGACTGGATCCATGCATTTTCACAGGTAGGACATGCACACTCAGGGGCTGGTAATCTGAGTAAGCATCATTGTGTTTAGGAACTCAAGGATCCAGATATAGATTTTATAGCCAGCAGCTCCAAGAAATCTACAAATTCTTTTCTTATAACCAGTTTCTGCCACGTATTTTGGCAAAGCTTGTGTGCCTTTCCAGCAAGCAGCTTGGAAGTTTTATTGTTCAGAAGTACTTTTTTTTTGGCGGATCTGGGGATTGAACTCAGGCCCTTGCGCTTGCCAGGAAAGCGCTTATTCCACTGAGTCACCTCCCTGGAGCCCAGAAGTGCATTTAAAAGAGGGAATGAGTTTGTGAGCCTCTAGGATTTTGAGTCCAGGTTAGCTGTGAAGAAGGGCTGACTGACAGGAGCCGATGGAAGGCAGAAGCAGTGTAGCTTAGGTCCAAGTAGCTGTACCAGCAGGCTGTGGAGAGCAGAAGACTAAAGCTACATGCATGAAGGGCAGTTGTGGCAGTAGCATCTTGGAGATCTTGAATTGGCTTAATAGGCAGGAGAGGTATATTTTAAGCATTAGACAGTCTATACTGTTTGCTTGAGGAGACATCACAGCTGGAAGGGAGAGAGAAATAGGCTGTCTTGCAGAAATGGTGCTGGTGGCTTATTGTTAGAGCCTCCCTGAAAATAGTGAGGGAGTTCGTAAGCCCTGGGGCAACCGAGCCCAAGGGAGCAGTTCTTTCATCTCAGGGCTTTCCCAGTTGAAGGGGTTTATGGGAGCAATTTGCAAGCAGAGCTAAGATCTAGAACAGTCCAAAGAGGGTGTATGGATCAGAGTAAAAGAAGATGACTTGTTGATGGCATGGAGATCTTGCCCAAGGTATTTAATAGTCTATCAGGCTGATATGTGCCTGGATGCCTGATTGTGTTTCTTGTGTCCCCTGACAGCAATGTGTTTGGGGAGGGCAGTAAGGCAGCATGGTTGAGGGTCAGGCCCAGAGGCAGGTCGCCATTTTATCCCTCTGGTAAGAGAGTTTTCAGAACTTCAGGATTGCAGTTCTCTATCTCAGGCTGATGCAGGTATCATCTTCCTCTCAGAGAATAGTCAGAGTTGAAAGTGCAGGGTTAGGGGTTGACTGCCCTGGTGCAAAGGAGACAGTTGTTTCTAATTTGAAGATGAGGTTTCTGACACTGGGCCACTGGTTTAGAAAGGAATCCATGTTGGGAGAAATGTCCATCCAGGCTGTGAGGCTGGGCCTGGCAGGAGGAACAAGAGGAAGGAGCCTCAGGTGCTCTGATGATGGCAACTTTTTGGCAGGGAGAACTTCTGAAGGCAGAGAGTTCTGCTCCGTTGCCTGCCAGGAAATCATAGGTTTGTCCTTCACTTTTGTAATGACCATAGGCTCTCAGAGACTCAATTTGATAGAGCCCAGCTCGTCCTATCCATCCAGGCCTGGCAGGTGAGGAGAGGTTCAGGTTGGAGTGGGCTGGATAGTTAGGCTTCTTTGTGCTCACATGTGGAAGGGGCATTCGTTTTTGGGTCCATAGCCCTAATAACTAGTAGCCAGAAGTTATGGCTGTCTGTTAGCCTGGATTTTTTTTGGTAGATAAAAGGTTTCTGGGTAACAGTAGTAACCTTTAACATATCATCAGGTATTCCCCCACCCTATGTGTTTGGGGCGCACTTGACTGATTTTAGGTGTCCTGGCAAGGCAACCTTTGGGAAAGGCCATGTGAATTAATTTGTCAGGGCTCACAGTCCAATTTTTATTTAGTCAAAATGTGGAACTCAGAAAAAAGTGCTGACAGTCATCTCATGGGGGTATTGGATGGCACCGTCTGATCAGGACAGATGGAGTCATGAAGCAGAAGGTTTGGGGAGGGAGAGCCTCGATGGCCAAATGCAGCAATGGCTAGCTAGAATCAGTTCCATTGGCGGAAGTATCTGAGTTGGGAGCGGGGTATGGAGCTATGGGTGTTGGTAGCATTTGTGGCCACTAATGAGGGTGACAAGGCAGAATTCTCACGAAGAATATGGCATTCATTCATTCATTCATTTTTTTCTTTCTTTGAGATGCAGGCAGTGTTTTGCTTTCATTTTTAACTCCTTAGTCTCGGAAAAGCTTTTTCCTGAAGTCAGGAATTGGGGGTTTTGATTGATTGGTTCCTTTCTCTGACTTTCTACATGCGTATTATGTACCCTTAAATGGTGGGCACAACAGACAATGAGTGGGTGCCCTCACAGAGAGAGGCAGTTCAGATGCCTGCCTGGTTGCTCTTCTTGCAGGGACTTAGGCACAACTCAGCTAAGGACAATGTGAGGTCTCCATTGTGGCATGTGTTGATCACCATGGAACCAGGTGAGGGCCCAGGCAGTCTCCTTGATCTGCATTTTCCAGACTTGGTGCACAGAAAGAGCAGCCTATTGCTCACATTGTCTGTTCCACTCACTCACACATTCACTCTGCAGGCATTCAGAGGTATAACATGCCAACCCCCTTTTCCAGAGGCTGGTGCTGACTAATGAGAGTCGATTATACTCTCCTACTGCTCAAGCTGAGCAGGACTGACAGGTAGACTCATTGGGTCTTACCAGACTCAGGTAGATAGGCAGGCAGGCAGACAGACAGACAGCCTGCGTCCTCTTCCCTTTGGGGCCCAATGTGAACCATTGAAGTGGGAGCTAAGAATCTTTCTCCAGACTTCTGGGTGGACTGGAGAAATCTCAAGGGTGCGTTTTCCCATCAGGATCTGGAGAGGTCCTTGCTTCGCCTATGAGGGCCATGAGCAATGACCAAACCAAATAGGTCAGCATGGTTGGTCTTCTTGGCCAATGCACCAAGTACAACAGCAGGGAGAAACACTAAGATGACACCCAGGATTTGGAGGTAGATTTATTTTATGTTAACAGGCATTAATTAGGATCATTCTCAAAGTATCAGGTCATCTCTGGTGGTCTAGGGCTTATATGAAATAGGTGAGACAGGTAATCAGGAAGTACAGAAGCAGACTGGCTTGTCAATTACAGTTTGTTTCTTACAATATGCATCATAGTGATGAGCTACACATCATAGTGATCAGTCATTCCTAAGAGACAAGAGCAACCAGAATTGGAACAAGAACTCTTACCTAGACAACTAAGAAACAGAAGTATATGGGCTAGGGGCTCTGCTTTCTATCACAGTTACAGTTCACTTAGTTGGCCGCAGAACTTCCTGCAACCAACCAAAGCCTAGTTACTGGAATTAAACTCCACATCACATTGCTTTTTCTGATGGTCCCATTGTAGAACCCTATCCCTGGGAGATCCAAATTCTTTCACAAATTTTATTCACCAGTTGTTTTCAACTAAAAGAAAGATTGGATCCATTCTGTATCCTCTCACCATGGAACAAAGAGGTACATCCAGTGGGTAGAAAGAGAAAATTTGGCTAAATAATAAAAGAACTGTCTGATAGAGCTATTGAGTACTGGAACCAAGAGTTTCTGGGGCTAATGAATCCCAGAGATCTTGGGGTTCCAGTCTTGGAAGCTTTGGGCCCTGTTAATAAGGAGGTTGGGGGACTGGGCTTCTTTGTGTCTGCTTCTAGCTCTGACACTTCTTGTCCTGAGTGAGATATGCTCTCTAGGCATCTCCCATTTTCCACAAGTGGGCTGTCTCTGGTGAGTAAGTAACATGGACTTCGCAAAGTGGACTATAGTGTCACAGGAAAGAGTAGCCTAGAGTAGTGTGGAGTGCAGCGGGAAGCACTCTGGTTTTATTATCTAATCCTTTGTTGTCTTTATCTCTTTCTGGAGAGTCATACTGAATGTAACCATCAGTTTAGCCACACATAGCAGAAATTCCTGTAAAGAATCCCAGCGTATCAGGGAACCACCAATGGCATGCTGCTTCTCTCTCCCTCTATTTTTCAGAGTCAGAAAGTAAAATAGGAATGAAGCAAGATATAGAATGAGCCTAAGATGGGTAGAGGGAAAAGGAGAGGAAGTTAGAATGAATTTTCAGACCCTCTAGACATAAGTATTTTTGTTTTTGTTTTTGGTTTTTGTTTTGGCAGAACCAGGGATTGAACTCAGGCCCTTGTGCTTGCCAGGGAAGCATTTATTCTACTGAGCCATCTCTCCAGCACCCTAGACAAAAGTATTTGTACAAAAACATTTTATAAGCCATTAATTTTGATTACGCATACTATCCTGATGTATCTAAAGAAAGGACCAAAAACCAATGTGCTTACATTTTGGTAGTCATATTAAGGATTATGACCAAAGAAAGTATCTTCACTAGGATGTCATATTGGCCTGAGACTTAGAAATAGTTCCTTATAAAATATTCTGAGAAATTTGCTGAACATCTCTCCTGTTTGACCTCCACCCAAAAGCCACTCCCTCTTGCCCCTGCATGACTTACCAGTAGACATTCAGTCACCAAGGCTGCCTGCCTAGGAGAAGCAGCGTGTGCCTGTGGTGTTCCTCACCCCCTACATGCATTCCATTTCTCTGTCACTGTCACGCCTGTTCAGACGGATCCCTGCTAGGTCGCAGGAGTATGGCAGTTCTTCGAGCCATTAGGCTGACTGACCTTGTATGCCATTTAAATAGGGACACACTCACCACCCCAAGTAAATGGTGGAAAGGTTTTTTATGGAGAGAGAAGGAGCAGGAGAGTGAGGAAATGGGAGGTGGAAAAGACAGAGCCTCGCAATGTTGAGGAGCGAGGAGTGAGGAGCAGAACTTGAGGAAGAGTCCAGGCCTCAACTTCCTTTTCCTTTGGCAGGAAACCAGAATACCCCTCAGAGGGTCATTAGGGACCCTGAGGGAACAATGTGGTGGTGTGGAGGAACTGGGTCAGATGCTTTCATCACACTGAACTCCCAAGAAATGTCCGGGCTCTCAGAATGGAGGCTTTCTTCATGCAAACTAAAAGCAACATCAAGATGGATCGACTGGGGCTGGATTTGATTCATATCAAAATTGGACATTAAATGCAAATAGTGCTTTGGGGGAACTAAGAGCAAACTCGAGATGAATATATTTTGGCCCAGTGTCTCTAATTTCAGAGTTCGACATTAAGATTAAATAGCGCTTTGTAATCCCATGTTTTTCCAGTACCACATATGCCTGAACTCCCTGCAGCATGAGCCTAAAATTCTCCTTTCCCTTTGCAAAAAGGGGATGCAGGCAAAACCTCTGGCTGCCTCTGGGAACTGGCAGAAGAGACAAGACCCAGGTCGTGGTGGTTTGGGGTCAAATGTTGCCTGCTCTGAGCACCTGTGCTGTCACATATCACACCACGGCTGCCACTTTACTCTATTGCAGTATTGTTTCACAGGCACTTGTCATGTTTGGAGGTTTCTCTTTTATCTGCTTGCTCACCTGCCTAGGGTTGCACATAGCCCTGGTTAAAAGTCATACTGCTGTCTATAGGCGCTCCAAGGTGCTGGTCCACAGGAGAGGTGCTGGCTGAGTAAACAAATAAACAAAAGTCCCTCGAGTGATCAAATGCATGAAAGCACACACTGAAGAAAGGGGTCAGAAGCTTTGCTTTCAGAGAGGTGCAAAAGAGGAGAGTGAAGGAAAGCAAAGGAAGCAGGGGCTCAGCTTGCTTGCAGTCTGGAGTCACTTGCCGTCTGCATCCTTGCCACCATCACACTTCCTGGCCACCTTTCTGCTTGCAGTCTCGAACTGTGCTCTGTAACATCACCGCTGGCAGTTTGTTCTGGGACAGAAGCAGCAGGCTTCTTTACTGAGGATCTGTCATGTGTAAGGATTGAGAATCGCCACCACCTGATTCAACTACAGATGGTACCCAATTTACAGTGGTTTTGGCTTCTGTTTTGTTTGAGACAGGGTCTTGCTATGTGGCCCAGACTGGCCTTGATCTTACAGTGGTTCTCCTGTCTCAGCCTCCCAAGCTGGGATTATACATGTGTCACTATGCCTGGCTTTGGTTTGGCTTTAAAATGGGATAAAAGTGACTAGATGTGGGACCGCCTCCGGGAGCCGCCTGACGCAGGAAGATGATAAGCTCAAGCCCAGCCCGAGCAATTTAGCACATCTGTGAGAAACTGTATTGAAGTAAAAAATGAAATAGTCTAGAGATACAGCTAAGTGTAAAGGCTATGGGTCAATCCCCAGTATGGGGAGAGGGCGTGGGGGTGAAAGTGATAAGCATTTAGTGGAAGCTCATTTCCAGTTTCGCATCTGGCTTCTTAGTCTAATGGGAGGCTCTGTTCTCCTGGGTCACGCTGGGCAAAAGCAGTGAGCTGCAGCTGTCAGCCACGTAATCACAGAGGTGGAGCTGGGGAAGGCTAATGCTGTAAGGGCTGTGCCACTCGGCCAGGTCTCTCCGTGGGGCAAACTTATTAAATGTATTTTGCGCTCATAATATTTCTAATTTATGGTGGGTTTATAAGGAAGAAACTCAACTGCAAATTGAGGAACAGCTGTGTAACCCAGCCCAGACTGTTTTTGTTTGCTTGTTTGTTTTGCTTTGTTTTGTTGAGAGAGGGTCTCACTAGGTGGTCCAGGCTGGACTTGAACTTGCTATTATGTAGCTCGTGTTGGTCTCAAACTCCTCATGCTCCTGGCTCAGCCTCCTGAGGGCTGGCACTAGAGGCAAGCACCTCTACTTCCAGTGCCCAGAAACTTCTGCTCAGAGAGCCCACACTGGCACCCCTGGAAGAAGAACAAGTGAAGCAGCATGCAGCATCTGGGATTCTGCTTTGTTTGGTTTTGGATTTTTAATATATATTATCAGGGGCCTAAGTCCAACAAGGCTGGAAAGTGAGAAGAGCAATCTAATCGAGTAACACTTACAAGAATTCTCAGTCATGGGAGACAAAGACAAATAGGAAGCATTGCCCGTAAGGACAGCAGCTATGAACCACAGTAGGAACCGAGAACTGGCTATTCAGGGGGAATCACTAAGCATGATTTTGACCTCACCATGATTTAGAGGACAGCAAAATATCCTGTAGAGATTGCCACATTCTGTAAATTGATAGGTAAGAGTTAACGACATGGTGAGAATCTTACACAAAATCTGGATTATACATTGTGACATAAAGGAGATTTTATCTAACCTGTTCCCGGTTCTTGGCATGGAACTTCAAAAATACTGCTTAAAGATGAGGGTCTTTGTGATGGCCCCATTGGTGTCTCAGTAGCTCAGGGTGCGGCTGGGCACCAGGAAGCACAGCCACATGACCACAGGGTTGGGACCTTGGGCCAGTGCGAGCAGGATAGAGATTGAGTTCAAGCATGTGGCCAATGATTTCATCAATTGTATCTATTTAAGAAAACCCGAGTGAGAAAAACCAGACAGCAGGAGCTTCCTGGTTGATGGACACATTGACAGATTCATTTGGGAAGTAGCCAGATTCCAGAAGAGAGGGCAAGGCAGCTCTGCAGTGAGACCTCACTCTGCAAATCTTTTCCACGTGGCCGGTTCCAAGCTGTACACTCGATCATAAAACAATAATCATGAGCACCATAGCATTCAAGGGAGATTTGTTTCAAGAGCCCTACAGTTATCAAAGTCTGCAGATGTTTGAGTCCCTTCCACTACATAGCGCAGCATCTTCATAGAACCTGCATGCATCCTCCGTGTTCTTTAATAAAGTCTGAGTGACTCACAACAGCTAATACAATTAAATGACATGTAAACAGCTGTTTCAACAGATGACTTAGGGAACAGGGATAAGGAAAAAGTGTGAGGCTGGTTTTACCTGTGGAACTGGAAGAATGGGGAGTTAAGTGTACAGACAGCCACAGTAAAGGCTTATTTCAGAAAAGGCAATCCAAGAAAATGAATTAGAAAAATAGAACGGTAGAGTTGTATATTAAGACTTTACTTTTCACTGTTTTTCTTCCTTGTTTTTTTTTTCTTTCTTTTTTTTTTTTTTTTTTTTTTTTTTTTTTTTTTTTTTTTTTTTTTTTTTTTTTTTTTTTTTTTGATTCAGGGTTTTACTGTGCAGTTCAGGCTGCCCTTGAACTCACTTTGTAGCCCAGGCGGGTCCTGAACTCACAACACCCCTTTTGCCTTCACCTCCTGAGTGCTAAGATTAGGAGTACACACCATCACATCCAGTTGAAGAGGCTTTTCTTCTTTTTAACTTTCAGATAATTTACCTTACGTATGTTGAATGTAATCACTTTTCCCTTAAATTCTGTTTCAAAAATTATGACTGCCTCCATATAATACCACAGATTGTGGATAAAGTGGCCGATATAAGACAAGAGTAACTGCAGGCCTCGGTGCAGTGGGCAGGCTTCCTCTTCCCGTGGGCTTCATTTTGCTAGGTGATGAAATGAGAGGGAGACACTGCCGTCGCAGGTGCGTGGTGCTCTCTCAATGGACGTAAACAGGGGAAATGAGCCCGGGTTCTAAATAGCCAGCGAGAGCTCGTTGGTCAGAAGCTGGCGGTGAAGTAGAACTCAGACGCGGAGCCCGCTCAGGGCAGAAGGCTCGTGGGAGGAGAGCCGCCCCTGCTCTCAGGACAGCAAGGCACGGAGCACGGGTCCTCTTACCCGCAGCCACCTGCAGCCCCAGGGCCTTCAGACGGCTGCACCACATCCCACCTGTCCTCCAGGTGGCCGGTCTGAAGGAGGCAGTGCTCCACATTTCATGATTATATTTTTAGGGCTCTGTGAGTAGAAACCTCTGCAGGCAAGGCAACCCATTTTGTGTCCGTCTATCCTTTAAGTCTTTGTGCCCCACGTACAATTAATAAGCTGCTAGTGCTCAAGAGTTCAGATGGTCTCCAGGGCCATGCCGGCCCCACCCCAGGGCACGCTGAGATGGCGATTGAGGCTGGCCATGGTGGCATGCGCCTATAATCCCAGCGCTTGGGAGGCTGTAAATAGGGGATCACTATGAATCCGGTGTACATAGTGAGACCCTGTAAACCCTGTACTAAATAAAATACAAAACAGAAGAAGCAGATGGCCACAACCCAAGCACTCATGCTGGTCTTACAAGCTGAAAGCATTCGAGCTACACTTTGCCTTCACTTGGAAAAACATTTGCTGAAAACTTTCTGTGCAAAAGCCAGTGCGCTCAGCTTGCTCGAGATGACACCCACTCTGCAGAGTCCTTCTCTAAAGGGGACATTTTCTTCTTTTTAACTTTCAGATAATTTACCTTACGTATGTTGAATGTAATCACTTTTCCCTTAAATTCTGTTTCAAAAATTATGACTGCCTCCATATAATACTACAGATTGTGGATTAAGTGGCCGAGATAAGACAAGAGCCCGTGTCATTTCTTAATAATTGCTGTAAGAATTCTAGAACATATTCCATTTTATATGTTAACCAAATCTTGGAAAAGAATTCATAGTCCCACCTAGGCCAATATTTGAAAGCAAACCTAGCCTACCCATACACTAAGAAAAAGAGAGTGCTGTGAAATCCAAAAGGAAGAATATGCTGCCTGTTTTAGATGACCTGGCACAGGGTCGTGGTGGACGCTCACCCAGGTGGGGGATAGCGCCCCGCATTCCATAGTAGCTGCCTGCACGCGAGCACACAGGTGTCCGGACGGGAAACTGTTCATCCTCAGCAAAGTTGATTACTGAGCACGGACAGGAGCGCTTCCGTGTTGGACTGCCATTATGCAAATACGAGTTAAGTATCAAATAATGCAGCAGGCAAGGCCATTTGCCTTGAGTCATTGCTGAAGAACAAGCTTTGCCACTCTGAAAAATGGCGAGCTGCTTTCTCATCTCTCCTGTTCTCAAGCAATGAGAACACCGCTGGTGCTGGTGAGCCACAGCGCTTAGTGGTGATTGGGAGCAGTCTGGAGCTTGCAACTGAAGCGCCCTCTTCTTTATCAACATTTTAGTTACTACTCTGGAAAGTCCTATGAGACCATAAAAAGCACTTTCATTGTGCTCACAACAGAATCATCCGAGAAGACGTTTTCTTGCATACTTAACAGCTACCGCAGGGGAAGCCTACAGAGTAGCGCGTGCTGTACGTCCGCGAGCCGTTGCTGTAATGGACCCAAGGGAATCTTCTTGTAGAGAGAAAGGCCCATGCAGACCCCAGCTCAGAGGGTGCAGCCCCTGACGAGGAAGACCCGCGCGCAGCCCTTGGGCCTGTGGTGGCTACGGTGGGCGCGCAGGGCCGAGCAGAATTTTCACCTCATGGCTCAGAGGCAGAAGTGGGAAAGAAAGATGAGGGGCCCGCAGGTCTCTCCAAGGACAGTGGCTTGATCTGTCCCACTAGGCCGCACCTCCAGGGACACCACACCGGGCAGCAGGCCCTCGGCGCGTGTGCGTCTGGGGCATCCCTCTCCATCAGGAGGTGGGGTCAGCAGCTTGAACAGGCCACCCGAGCTTGCGATGCTCAGTCCTCAGCGGCACAAGAACAAATCCAGACTTGAGGCCCTTCTCAGCTCTCACTGGACTATCAGACTTATCCTCGGAGAATCAAGAGTGTGTCACCACTGAGAGGAGAGCTTTACGGCCACCAAAACTTCGCCTTGTCCCACAAACATGCGCTGTGACCAAGAGAAACAGGAGGAACACATTTCCTTCTTAGGATGAGCTGCTTTATTAAAAAAAAAAAGTGAAAATACAAGAGAAAAAAGTCAAGCATTCTCTTCATGTTCCAGAAATAAATGAACTCCGTTTGGCTGGCTGAAGGATCTTGGGCTCTGTCCACAGCGTGGTCTGGGCCACCAGGAAGCCAGGTACTAATTGGCTCTCCAGCCAGTTTTCCTTTGCTGTGTCTGCCAGGTGGGGCCCCGACTTCCGGAGCGCGCCTGGCTCTCGGGGGCACCCTGCCTGTTATCTCTGTCTGGCAAGCCCCGGCTCTGCTCCAGAGCCGCGCGGCCTTCCAGGGCACTGACGATAAGTCATTCGCAGCCCGCTGTGCCAAAAGTTTTCTTGGCCGAGGGACTGAGGAAGACTATTGTTGTCGCTGGCCGTTATCTCCCGCCTGGCTGGCTTGGCAGGGGCACAGGTCGTCTCTGCCGTGGGGAAATGGGGCAGGGGACCCCGGAGGGGCTGACGCGCTAACAAACAAGACGCTTGGAGGAAATAGCAACCAATCTTGAAAACAAAAAAAGAAATATTTTGAAGTTTATTGGATGCTGAGATGTTTGTCCTTTGTACTTCGGCAGCCTTTATCTCCCTGAGCAGCCTTCCTATCCAAGAAATGGGGAAGTTAGCAGTTTATCAAGTGGGAATCAGCTGCAATGTTTGTGTTTGACTGACATAGCACGGAAAGTATTTTTGGGGCCGGAGGTACTGTTTTCCTTCACTGCAAATTTCTATCTTTGTCGTTCATCTCCCCTTTGTCAGACTCCATATATATTCTAGGAAACCCCGTGACCACGACCTTTCTTGTCTCCTAGTGTCATCAGGGAAGCTCCCCAGACTGGGACCTCAGAAAGCCTCTGGCAAAATGACAATGTGAGCTTGCTACTGCCACCGACAAAGAGTAGGACATGACCCAGGCTTGGCACAGGCTGGTCTGAGGCAGAGGCCCAAGGAAGAGAGGCAGTGGGCTGTGCCCACCCGGGGACCCAGCACAGGCTGCACAACCTGCTGCAGATGGCCCCACTCTCGCCACCTGCCTGGAGCACGCTATGGTCCACACCAGCTGGGCCACATGCTGGGCTTCCATCATTGGGCACCCGGTGAGAGGAGGACTCAGCTCTTGACAGTGTGGCAAGCTGCCACTGGGATTCCTGGGGACATGTGGGGCAGGGAGACATGGGCTGAAGTCCCAGGCCTTCCTTCTTCCTGGTTGAGAGCCAATAGGAGTGCACAAGAACCGTGCCGTGGGGAAAAGGGAACACTTCTCCACTGCTGGTGAGAATATAGACTGGTGCAACTGTTGTGGAGATCAGTGTGGAGACTCCTCACAAAAGTAGGACTGGAAATCCCATTTAAGTCGGCTATCCCCCTACTAAGAATTTTCCCAGAAGAACTGAAAACATCATATCATAGTGAAAAATGTATACCTATGTTTGTAGCAGCACAATTTGTGATAGCCAAATCTTGGAAACAAGCTATAAAGAATGGTAAACTTGAAGCATTTATATTAAAGTGGATGCCATTTGAACATATACTCATAAGTGAAATGAACCAGACACACATGTGCAAATATCGTATAGTCTCCCTAGTATAAGAAATAAAAGGAAGAAATACAAAAAGAAAGGTGTAACAACAACTAAAAAGAAGTTAGTTAGGTAGTTAGGGTAAACTGGATTGCATATTTTGCAGGGTAACAATCAGCTCTCTTCTGTATAGTTAACAACCTAAGTTTGCAAATCAAAAATTGGAGAAATGGAAGGGCTGCAAGGTCAGCCAACATTTGGGCCATAACCTTTCAAGGTAAGTGAAGACTCAGGACTTTGGAGAACCTGTACTGTAACATCATGGAACTCAGTTGTGCCCCAAATTTTCTGATCAAGGAGATTATGAAGCCACAGAGGAATGTGATCAATGATCTATAGTGTGCCTTGGGAGAGTCACAGGGAGAGAAAACTTTCTCTCAGGCTTTCACAGAGAGCAAACTGGTCAAGCAATGGCCATGACTCATTCACATGGCTGCCACTGACAAAGGATTGACAAAGGGAGGTACAGGGTTACAGGATAAACCCTGAGGGGACTTGACTGACCTCAGATACAAAAATTTCATGTTTTGTTACATGGGTCTTGCTTTATCTCGGTCTTAACCATCCAACAGAAAAGTAAAGTAAAGCCATATAATAGGCTGAGCTGTAAATGGTTCTAGTCAACAACTTCTTCAAATAACCAACTATTGTTGTGGACTGGTGGACTGTGTTGGATTGTTTTGTTGAATTCAAGCACCTATAATAATTGAATGACAATAGAATACCCACCTTTGACAGGACTAAACAAAAAAAGGGGAAATACAAAGAAAGAACCATTCTGTGTTTGTATAAACAATACAGTTAGGATAAATGTACAGTACTTAAGCATAATTCTATGAGAAGAAATATTTGCACCAATAGTGTTTGGACAGGATATTATGTCTGCTTCTTGTACTATGGTTAGCCATTAGGAAGATAACAATGTAAAAAGTATCAATTATTGAAACTGTACTATAATTCAGTTTTTAAAAAAGATAGGTATACAGCTACATTCTCTTAAATCATTGATTAGAGGCATCTGCTCTAATAGTGTTTGTAGATAGAGTATCATGTATGCACCTTGTACAACAAAAAGCCACTACAAATACAATGTGCAATGCATTAATTGTTGAATCTGTCCTACTAATTTGATTTGAAACTGTCTCATTGCTATTTGTTCTTCAATAAAATAAAAAAGAAAAGTAATAGCAATAAAATTGTGACTTAAAAGAAAAAAAGAACCATGCCATGTGCACCTGACACCCAAAGGCTGGGATCACAGGAGTGACAGGACTTCTTGGGGTGACTCAGGGACATGTTATATCCTGTGGTGACAGAGCGGTAGGAGGTAATTATCTCTGAGTTCCCTTTGGAAAGTCCTGGCTTTGTTCTGGGGTCTGGGTTTGTAACACCCTCTTCATGCTCAAAAGTATCTTCATGTAGATGGCAAGTGACTCCTTTGTCGGTCCATGCCTCAGTGGAGCTCAGATGAGCTTGGCAGCACCCAGGTACACAACGGGGCGTTCATTTCATGTGGTTTCTACAAAATCCTGTTAGTGCCGTGGGGCACAGCTACTGTACTCAGCAAAGGGACAGTGTGAACACGATGGCACTTCCCACAGAGTGACTGATGCTGAAGGGTAGCCACATGGTCCTGCGTTACGGTGACCGTAGAGCACACACAGATAGGACCTCTGTGTCTCCAAATGTCAGTTTAGAAACTTGGAGAATCCTCTTGGGGATCCCTGGTTTGTGAGTGGGGATGGTAGTGCTAGGCGGGCACATGAGAAATCAAAAGCCAGCAAGCTATGCAGGAAGCCTGCTTCCTGCCGTGCTTCTGGGAGGTGCTTGGCTGCACAGCCTAGTACAGATGGGGACAGGAGCATCCACTTTCTCCCCAAAAATATGTGCAACTTTTAAATATAAGCACCTGCTTCCATTAGTGCTTGGATGTCACCTACATGTAAATATGCCAATGAAGAAGCTAAATTCTAGGGCCGGTCAAATAGCTCAGCAGAGTAAAGCACCTGCAAGCAAGTACAGGGGCTGGGGATTTGATGCACACTGAGATGGCAATTGACACTGGGTATGGTGGTGCGCGCCTGTAATCCCAGCTCTTGGGAGGCTGTAAACGGGTAGATCACTGCGAGTCTGATCTAGTAGTGAGACTCTGAACACTCTGTAGATCCTTCTCTAAAAACATACCAAAGGGGGGGGGGGGCAGGGAAATAGCTTAGTAGAATAAGTGCTTACCTGACAAGCAAAAGGGCCTCAATTAAAATCCCCAGTTCTGCCTGAAAGAAAGGAGGGAAGGAAGGAAGAAAGAAAGAAAGAAAGAAAGAAAGAAAGAAAGAAAGAAAGAAAGAAAGAAAGAAAGAAAGAAAGAAAGAAGAAAAAGAAGAAAGAAAGAAAAAGAAAGAAAAGAAAAGAAAAAAGAAGCTAAGTTCTAGGTGCTTTAGTACACTCTGGTTACAGTAAGAAAATACAAAAAGTTGATGGCTTATAGAGCACAAAAGTGATTTCTCACAGTTCTGGAGGCAGAGAGTCCAAGAGAAGGTGCTGGAAGGGTGAGTGTCCTGTGAGGGCTGCTTTCCAGCTCACAAATAGCACGTCATTTCTGTGTCCTCAGAGGGTGAGGAAGGAGGAGCACTCAGGACTTTCATAAAGGCATCCTATTCACCCCCAAAGTGAATCCTATTCACCACCTCTTAAATCATCTTAGCGGTTTAGAGTATTGGATTAACCAGCAAGGCCCTCAGTTCTATTTTCGTTCACGTCACCTGCAGGCGGGCCATTCGCCCTCAGTCCTTTCCACAGACCGCAGCACTGTGCAGTGTGTATCACTGGGCACTGCATCTTCTCCAGCCTCGTTAGTGGCTAAGTGTGTGGGCCCACGATTTTAAAGTTAGTTCATATTCCCGCACCTTGTACTCAGAACTTCCTTCTCCCTCTCCATTTGTTGAAAGGCCAGTCATACTTAGGACCGAATTCACATGTCACCTCCATGAGAAAAAGCACTCCTGCTCCTGAGATGCGGGCTTCTGCCCTTCTCCATGCGCCCATCCTCCAAGGTACCGAGTTTATGCTGCAGCTCTGTGTCCTTCATGGCATCGTCTCTGAATCCCTCGACTCTGAGGTCTCAAAAGCCAGACCCTTTCTGACTCACCTTTGCAACTGCAGCATTTAGAGTTCAGCAAATGTTAAATACTAGTTCAAATAAACATAATCTTAGTTTTTTGGTATCTTTTAGAAAAAGTCTACTACTCAGTGAGTTCTCTGGAAAGAACACACGAAACTATTAAAATGAAGAACTGAGGAAGAAGGGGGCCCAGAAGGAGTACCCAGAGCCCCTCACAACTGCTGTAGCCTCCCCTCCTGAAAGGTGACATTTTCTCTTCTGTCACCACCAGCGTAGTTGTACTGTTTAGAACACCATCCAGAGGCAACTGTGGAGTATATTTAATTTTATATTTAACCTATTTCACTCAGTGTTGTGTTTGTGAGACTCATGCATGTTACTGCTTGAATTACAGCAGTGGAGCTGTTTCCCTTTGGGGGAGTGGTATATTACTGCACTGAATGAATATATGCAGGGGGTTTACCCATTCCACTACCAATGGATAGTTCCAGTTTTAGGATTATAGAGATGATACTTATAACTGGTCTTCTGTGTTTCTTGTGGAACATATGGACACATGCTTCTGTTGAGGATAGATTTGCTGGATACTCATCCTGTCCTGTATGTATGCACATGTGATAGGACTGTATCACAGCTCCACCTAATGAGACTGGTACCCTTTCCTGGTTATTGTTCACTTGGACACCTTGTTGTGAGTCTCATGCTCAAATCTACTGCCCCTGCCTGTCTTTGGGCTTTTCTTTCTGCTTAGTTTGGTCAATCATAAATCCCTTGTTAGTTGTCGATGGTGTAAATCTGTGTCCCCTCTTCTGTGCTGTCCTTGTCCTCTTAGTTTCTTAATGTTAGTGTTGGACAGCAAGCCGTTACAGACTTTGAGGAGGACCAAGGCTTAGTTTTGTCACTTACAGTGAAGACTCATGGTGTCTCACATAGTAAAACCCTGCTTTGTCTAAGTTCAAGAACATATATCTCTAAATTACCTTCCAAAAGCCTTACAGTATTACCTTTCGTATTTAAATTTTGAGCCTACCTGGATTAACTTTTGCATGGGATGTTGGTGGTGGTCAACTTTCATTTTCCTTCACGGCTACTCAGTTCACCCAGCACTGATCACTGAAGAGGCCGCGCCTTCCCCCCACACCAGTCTCCTCTAATTTACTGTCAGTGTACACTCATTTCCAATCTCGTTATAATTTCTCCTCTGGCCCAAGATTGATTTAGAGGTGTATTTCAATTACTTCTAGCAATACCTTTGTTACTAATCTATAGCTTAATTCTACTGCAGTCTGGACAGAATGTACGATCTGAACTGTGGAAATTTATTGAGCTTCACTTTTATGATCCAGCATGTGACTACTTTGCAACTTTTCCTATGTACTTAAAAAAAAAAACAAAAAAACCAACTATGCATCCTGCATACTGGGCGAGCACAGATGCGCTGTTCTATGCTGTCTTCTTGAAATCTTCAACAGTTTCATTTTTTAATATTTATTTATTGATTGAGGTCTCCTTGTATAGCTCAGGCTGGCCACTCCATGTAGCCCTGGTCTGGAACTTGCAGAAATCCTCCTGCCTCAGCCACCTAAGTGCTGAGATTAGAGGCATATGCTACCATGCCTGGCAGTTTCACTGATTTGTAAGGTGTCTTTTCAGTCACTCAGTTGAGGAAACTGTTATTTGCTGTAGATTTAGAAATCTTGCCGAGCGTGGTGGCGCATGCCTGTAATCCCAGCACTCAGGAGGCTGGGGCAGGAGGATTGTTGTGAGTTCAAGACCAGCCTGAGCTACAAAGTGAGCTTAAAGCCAGCCTGAACTGCATAGTGAGTGAGACCCTGTCTCAAAAAGACAAAAAACAAAAACAAAAACAAAAAAAAGAAATCTTATACTTTCCTGGTGAAGTAATTGCTGTATACTTATGAACTATGTCTTCTTATTGCTAGGAATGCCTTACCTGGTGTCTCTTCTATGGTATGAATAGTGGACACTGATATATCCATTTGCTTTTGGTTTGCGCAGTGTACCTTTTACATTCAATCTTTGTGTGTTCTTACTGTTCAAAGGTTTTTTGTTTTGCAAAGTATAAATTTAAAACAATAAACTTAATTATCAATATTTATATTTTAATGAAAGTAGTTGTATTACCTTTCATGAATCTCTTGACAAACTTGGGTTTAAGCCTATACCTTTCTGCTAGCTCTGTGCTTGCCATCCTGTAGAGAGCAATTTTTGGTCTTCATTTCAGTTTGGGAAGTTTATATTTGTAATCCCATATGTAAATTATTGGAATCCCATCAAGTTAATTCTAATTTATCACTTTCATTCATGGCGAGAATAAAGACATTAAGGCACAGTTATAGTTATGGGGAGCCAAGCGGTCCTAAGTCCAGCCATGGTGATGGCTGTCCAGAACGAAGGCCTTGACCCAGGGCCAAACCTGGGTTTTATTCAGTCGTGAAGGAGGAGTGGCTTGAGGATGAATGACTGAGAATTGCAGGAAGTAGGTGAGAACTGTGAGCTGGGCTGGGGAGGAGGCCTGCATTTACCTCTGTGATATGCAAGGAAAGGGCCTCAGAGATGGTTCAGTGGAATAAATGTTTCCCTGGCAAGCACAAGGACCTGAGTTCAATCCCCGGTTCTGCAAAAAAAAAAAAAAAAAAGATTGTGTGATACACAGAGAGAAGGATATGCAGAAAAAGTAATTTGCATTATACTAACAAGATGATATCTAATGCTGTGGGGTCTGGTGCCTCCACTTTGACATGTAATCTTTCAAGCCCCAAGAAGTCATAGCCTTTATCTCAAGGCTTGATCTCAGCAGACAGTGCAGAGCACTGGCTCTTCATCCTGTCTCACCTGGTTCACCTTAAAGAGCAGCAGGTGGGGGTAACCAGGGAAACACTGCCTGCCATCTTCAAAGACTACATACAACCAGCACCACAGCTAGACCGGTACCCCGCATTGCTTAAAGCCAACTGAAGGGATAAAGCAAAGCCCCAGCCAACTCTGTCCATAGCAATACACAGAAACAGGGCCACGCACACCCAAAATGGAGACAACTGCTCTTCTTTCAGGAGAGTTGCCTAGGTGATCCTCCACACCATCCCTGGTGGTGGTTGTTGTTGTTGTTTTGTACAAGGTCTCACTATGCAGCCCACATTCATAGTGATCCTCCTGCTTTCTGCCTCCCTAGTGCTGGGATTACAGGCGCGCACCACCATGTCCGGACTCCATCGCTGGCTCAGCGCACCCGAAGGCGGGCCGGCGCAGCATGTGGAACCAGGGATCGAAACCTGATTCTTGCATTTCCAGAGTTCAATCCCTAGTACCGCAAAAAAAAAAAAAAAGTTCTGCTTCTAAATGTAAGGAACTCTTAAATGCTTTAACTCCATCTATACCCTCTGTGTCATAACTGGGGCTTAAAACCATTTCGATTATTTTAAGTACCAGAACTTAACATTAGTATCATCTTATACAGAATAGCGTTCACTCAGATCTAATCATTCACCACACATCTGCGCTCTTCATTTTCTCCTCCAGTATGCAACAGTTTCAGTATGTAACTAAAATTGTTTTCTTTCTTCTAAAGGATATTCTTTGATATTTTCCCTTGAGTTTTGCTTGTTAGAATCCTTTCACTTATTGTTTCTTGTCATTATTAAAGGTAGTTAGGGCCAGGGGATGTAGCTCAGTGGCACAGTGCATGCCTGACAAGCACAAGGTCCTAAGTTCAATTTCTGGCACCAAAAAAAAAAAAAAAGAAGGCTGTACAGGTTATTTTCTTGGTATAGAATTTGAAACATCTTAGCTGCATTTTAGCTGTGTTTTTAATAGGTCTTCCAGTTCTCTGTTTAAATTCCTAATCTTAGGGCCAGTGTGACAGCTCAGAGGACTAAAGCATCTGTTTAGGCAGAGTGCAGAGACCAAGGCTCGATCCCCAGTGTGCTGTGTTGGCCCCAACCTGTGGGGTGCACTGAGAGGGAGACTGAGATTGAGCATGGTGGTGTGCACCCATAATCTCAGCACTTGAGGCTGAAAGCAGGAGAATCACTATGAGTCCAATCTATGTAGTGAGACCCTGTAGACTCTGTAGACCCTATCCTAACTATAGAAAATAAATAAATAAATTTCCAATCTTGTCTTTTAGTTCTTATAATAGTCACTGTTAAAATCTGTGAAAGAGAAAGCCATTACCAGACTCATCCCCCACCAATCCATTTCCACTGTCATAAAGCACTGTCTTGTGTGTGATTATTTTGACTGAGGCCTAGATACTGTGTAAGAAAAGTTGTAGAGAGAATTTAAATCCTATGATGATGACACATCCCTCAGCAGGCACCCAGGAACATTCCCACTCCATTATCTTAACCCTTCCAGTTGAATTGCAGCATTGTTGAAGACTGTCCAAACTCCTGCTATGTAGATTTCCAGGGTTCTTAGCCAAAGTCTTAGAGGTTTGAAAGCTTTCTGGTGGCCCCAAACTTAATTTTTTGTTCCCTCATGCCCCACATTTGTCAGAAACTCTTCTCAGCTCATCCTCTTTTCAACTACCTCTCTGAAGCAAGCAGAGGGCCCTAAGGAAAAAACAGGCCTCGCTGCTCCCTGCTCTGGAACTTTACTCCTGGGTCTCTGCAGGTCATCACTGCACTGACCTGCTGGCATACCCGAGTACTCAATTAAAAATTGTAACAATCTATTCTCTGAACTCCCACTGTGGGTTCAGACACTGACACTAACAGAAGCAATAGGAAATGCTCAGAGGATAGCTATGCATACAACACATTTTACATGAAGTATTTCGTCACTGACTTCATGACAGGGTATGTTTGTAGCATAGCCAGAGATTGTACTATTATTACCATGGATTTTGACAAGTAAAGGATTGACACTATTCTTTTATGTTGAAAACTCTACAGAGAGATCACTTGAACTCCTCTTCCTCTCCATTTTACTGGGGCAGTAACCGAGCTCCAGGAAGGCTGAATATTGCTCTGGGCCACCCAATTAGCTGATTTCCAAATCAGATATCACATTTCCAAGTTTTGATTTTGTTAGTCCATCACATGTTGGTTTGGTTGCTGATGTAACCTTTTACAGTGAACTGGGGTTTCTGGTGTGCTTCCAGCCCTCCTCAGCAAGTGGGGCCACAGCACCCGAGATGACCAGGTCTGAGTAGTAGTTACGTACAGCTTAAAAAGGAGCTCAGGTAGGAATGGGTTCAACAAGCAGGGACATGACAGAGTGTTTTGAGATGAAAATGAAGAAAGCACTCAGGAACCAGGAATGGGTGAAACTAACCTGCCACAGGCATTTTTAAAGTAGAGCTTGTGGTTGTAGCTGCAATTTAATGAACTTGAACACAATATGGTGAAGCAGGCAGGGAGAGTGGAAGGGGCCGCTGACCGTGCCACACCTGCCAGTGCGGTGGTGAGGAGCAGACTAAGATGGAAAGCAAAGGCCAGGAAAAATGTTCCCTGTAATAAATGCAGCAGAAAAAGTTGTGGAAAACAGGAGGGTTGGTTTTTTTTTTTTTTTTTTTTTAATCCATGTACTTTATAAACATAGGGTACTGCTCATTTTGTAATATACCCTGCCTAGCCATGGATGAGTGTGCATTGTTTTATATTAATTGTTTCATAAATCTAAGACATCATGCCAGGTGTGGTGGCACATGCCTGCAACACCAGTACTTTGGGGATAGCTGAGGCAGGAGGCCAGCCTGGGCTGCACAATGAGCTCACAGCCAGCCTGAATTGCATAGCAAGACTATCTGAAAAAGACAAAATAAGGGCCAGCCATATAGCTCAGTGGATTAAAGCACCTGGTTGAGTAGACACAAGGGCTGGGGGTTCAATCCCCAGCCTGCTGGCCCCACGTCTGGGGCATGTTGAGACAGAGAATGAGACTAGACATGGTGGTGCACGCCTATAATCTCAATGCTTAGGAGGCTGAGAAATAGGGGGATCACTACAAGTACAATCTGTGTAGTGAGACGCTGTAGGCCCTGTACTAAACACATTAAAAAAAAAAAAAGACAAAACAAATAGCAACAACAAAGTGCTTACATCCCGTCTTCCCAGACCTCTCTGTTCACACTGTGGCCTGCTAAGGTGCTGGCCTGCCGGGGAGGCTTATCTGAAGCTGTCCCCATCCCTTCTGGGCCACATTAATTCTGCAGTTCTCACACTAACTCACTTGTCTGAGAAGTACTTATTAAAATTGATGCTAAGAATTAAGGAAACAGATAAAAGATATAGTCATTGTGGCCAAGAAGCCACTGGGTTCCTGATGGAATTTCCTAGCACTCCGTGTTGCTCTTGGCTGTGTGAAAATAAGATTTAATTTTTTTATGATGAGATAAAAGTTACTGGTTAGATTACCATTTGGAGAAAGAAAAAGACTCACTAGCGTTTCTGGCTGAGATTGCCTCAGGATATCAGAAGCAAAAGGGAGTCCCACAGCAGAATCTGGGCAAGAACTGGAGACTTGCACAGAAACAAACTTGCACAGCTTCTCCAAAGACTAAGACAGCAAAATGAGACCTTAGGGTTGTTTGGCTTTTTTGTGTGTGGTACTGGGGCCTGAGCCTCGGACTCAGCCCTGAGATACACTACCACCATTTTCATGGTTGTGACTATTTGTATTTTGAGACAAGGTCCTATTAAATCACTAAGTTCCCAGTCTGTGCTCAAACTTGGGATCCTTCTGCTTCAGCCCCCCAAGAATGCTTGTAGAGTTTTATGACAGTACAATGAGCTGATGGTCTGTCCAGAAAGGATGGAAATGGTTGTCATGTGAACGTTTGGTAAATGCTAATGTCAGAACAGTGACACAAGGAATGCTAAGATTCAGATGGATTGGTGTTGGTAAGTTAATTACAGGTTAATCAAACACTTGGTTCTATAATCACTCTAGCTGCATTCTGTGCGCTCAGTTGTCACGTGGAGCTGGTGGCTGTCATAGTGGATAGCACAGGGCCAGAACATTCTGTCACTGCAGAAAGTTCCACCAGCCAGCACTGCGAGTGAGTGGAACACACCTCTTCAGAAGGATGGAAGCTGGGTTTGACCACAGAGCCAATGCGTTTGGACAGCAAAAGAGAAAATTATGAAAAATTATAATTAAATATAATGAGAGATTTTTAAAGGTGCGGTTGGAACTTTCTAACATGTAATTAAGCCACACAAAGTTGATGGACACAAAATTTCTCCTAGCAGTGTGGGTAGCTGGGTGACTGTCTTGAGTCTGGTCCAAGGGACATGCAAAACACTGGGCCCTGGTGTGTGGGGATGGGACCAGATCTCTGACTGCAGGATCTCAGTGTCATCCAGCTGCTGACAAAACACGACACACATATGCCACTGTCTTGCACACCTGTACATGTATGTGTAGAGTCAGGCCCCACCTGCTTGAGCTGGCTCCCATCAGGGGGGAGAGAGCCTTCCAGAAATGCAGGCTTCTTGTGCCTGTGGTCGGACTCATGAAGGCTTTTCTGGGCCCAGTCATGCAGGGCGAGCTGTTCTGCAGTGAGTTTCACTTGGTTTGACTAATCGCACTCATGCTGACACAGGCTGCTGGTCTACCCTCCACTGACTTGTCTGAATCTAAGTCAGTGCGAGACAATCAGCTCTTGATTGCCAAACCCATAGGTGCAGCGCTTCAGGGATCACGGGGATCAATGAGACCTAAAATGAGGTCCAGCTGTTACTGAGCTGAATGAGACTGGCTGGCACTGCCTGCCTTTCTGCCTCCTATCTACTCTGGTGGAGGCTTCATTACTACTCAGGGTCCAAGCAGGAAAGAGAAAGCGAAAGTTGTTCCTGGAGCATCTGTTCAGTCCACAGTGACCCAGAGGAGACCTCCAGCTCAGCAGCAGGAGGATTGAAGCCTTCACCTTCCCTTGAACTCGCTCTTCTCCTAGGGCCACATGGAACAGCACTGAGCACAGGCCCCAGGAGCTGCTAAGCTTTATGGTTGGCAGGTCTGGAACCCTTGCCTGGGCTGTGGGTGATTCCTAGTGACCCAGAGGAAGTGCTGTCAACTCTTCAAAGCAGGCTTGGCTGGGGTGAAGGGATAGGGAGAGGAGTGGGGGGGAGTGAAAGAGAGGGCAGCTGGGGACATTCCTTCCTCTCCAAGGGTCAGCTCACCTCCTGCACCATCAGATGTGATTATCTTTATCTGTTCTTGGATAACTGCAAAGGTTCTGACTGGTCCTGCTGGGCACACTTCTTCCCCCTCCAAAGAAAAGCTCAGTCACAGTATTTGGGGGGTCTGGCTGCGTTCAGTAGTAAATTCCTTAAAGAAGCTGCCTGCTGGTAGAAACCCATTTCCTCTGATTCATTGTCTTAATTCTGCCAGGTACCCCTTTGTTTTCACATGAGAGAAACTGGGGGAAATAAGGAAAAGACCTGTCCATTTTGTACCCTCCCGTTTCAGTTAGGGAGCCCAACAAAAATAGCCTCTAACCATTCTTTCTCGTATTGCATGGTAAATTAGTAATCAACTCTTCTTTATTATTTTTTTTTTCATTTTAGAGAAGGGTCTACAGGGTGTTTAGGGTCTCCTACATCAGACTCATAGTAATCTGCCTATTTACAGCCTCCAAGAGCTGGGGTTACAGGTGTGCACCACCACCCCCACTCTCAATTGCTGTCTCAGTGAGGGGGGGCAAGGCTGGCACAGCAGGGCTGGGGATCGAACCCCAAGCCCCTGTGCCTGCTTACAGGTGCTTTAAACTAGGTTTTGAGAAAGCTGAATAAGTAGTATAAGAACCTAATTGAAAACATTTTAGAAGGGGCTGGAGAGAGGGCTCAGTGGAATAAGTGCTTCCCTGGCAAGTGCAAGGAGCTGAGTTCAATTCTCAGTTCTGCCAAAAAAAAAAAAAGAAAATATTTTAGGCACTACAATAAAAAAGACACAGTGAGTATTTCTCAGTACAGACATGGAGTCTCCTGACTCGCTAGCTCTCACCTAGAGGCAGACAATAGTACCCTCTGCTGGTGCACCCTACAGAAATGCCCAAACCCACAAGTGTGTGCATTTCTTACTTTTAAAATATATTTTGGGCTAGGAGACAGATCAGTGGCCTAAGTGCCTGCCTAGCAAGCACAAAGACCCGGGTTTGATCCCTGGTACCACATGCCATGCTGGCTCTTTGCCAAGCCTGCCACCAAAAGTGTGGCACTTGTAAACCCAGCACTGGAGAGCCTGAGACAGGTGGATCACTTTGAATCTGAGCTGCGTAGTGAGAACCTGTACCAAATAACTAAATAAATGATATAAATTTTTTTTAAAAATTACAGTGAGTTTTTTTAAAAAATTAAAATATATCTTGCCTTTTTGCTAACAATGATACCTGAGAGGTTATTCCGAGTCATCAATGTAGAGCACTACCTTTTTCATGGCTGTACAGTGCCCTAGTTTAAACACACTCCAGTTTATGAATTTAATTTGTTCTATAGTTACGGGAAAGAAAACCATGTTTCTGTTTGTGGAGGAAAGATGGCTGTAGTCATGTCTGTTGCCTGATGTAGTTTGCAAACAAAACAAAACATTTGCCAAAATTTTTGTTTGTAAATCAAAATGTCTGCAGACAAAAGCCTCTATGGACCAGGTAGCTCTGTATTTACTCAGACACAAAAAGCTCCAACAGAGATCTTCGTAGCTGCACCTTAACACACAAACAGATTTATTTTAAAAGTTAACAGATATTTCCAGAATGTCATTCAAACAGATTATATAAATCCATATTCTAACAGTAAGTGAGTACTTTTCCCCCATTGCCTAACACAGTATATTCTAATAATATTTTATAGCTTTCCATCATATGCCAAAGTTCTGTGTGGGGAAAGACAGGGTGAAGACATGCTGTGCTGGCCCTGCCCCGGGGGAGCGCTGAGATGGCAACTGAGACTGGGCATGGTGGCGCACGCCTGTAATCCCGGCGTTTGGGAGGTTGTAAACAGGAGGATCACTACAAGTAGTGTGTAGTGAGACCCTGTGCTAAATACATAAAAAGAAAGGAAAGTCTGTAGTCAGCTCCTGGGGTTGGGTGTGTGGCTCAGTGATAGGACATATTCTCTGTAAGCGTGAGGCTCAGGGTTCAATTCTACAGCACCCCCAAATTTAAACAAGTTAAAAATTGGGTCCTTATGCTGAGTCTTCCTCCCATTCTCCTGGGAGACCAATCTCTCCTGCTGAAACCCTAAAACCTGAGTGAAGCAGAACAGAAGCGGCAGAATAAGCCCTGCACAAACCACCTGGAGCTGACCTCAGGGCTCTGGGAAGCTTCAGTGCTGTCAGATCTGCCAGCCAGCCGATCTGTACCCCTGTAATGTGTGGGTGTCTGGGGTGGAAGTAGAAGAACCTGTGGTTTCATCAGATCCCAAATCTGTGACTTCTGCCAAAAGTGCAGGAGCCAGTGATCCAGATAAGGAAGAGGTTTGTATGGGTCAAGACTACAATTGAATAAAAACAGAAATACTTTATGATACTAAATTTTCAAATTATTAATATGTAAAACCATGAAATCACTCTAGAGCAGCAATTCTCATAGTTTGAACTACAAAATTGCTTACCACAATTTTTTTTTTTTTTTTTTTTTTTTTGGTGGAACCAGGGATTGAACTCAGGCCCTTGTGCTTGCTAGGCAACTACTGAATACCACAAAATTTCTTCCTGGCTACCACAAAATTTGTGACCCAGTGTGGTTTCACCAAAGTTTTGTTTCATCAGCTAAGAGGCGTTAAGTGAAAAGAACTACCATGCTCTTTCATCATTTCTTTTTTTTTTTTCTTTCATCATTTCATACTACAATTTTAACATCAAAAAGTAGAAAAAGCTACACCCTGAGCACCAAAGCAGTTCTTTGAGTTGGGTACTGTGAGGTGCCTGCAGCTCAGTATTCCACACCTCATTGCCTCAGTGTACCCTCCAGGCTGCGTGTCTGGTGGGCAGACAAGATGACTTTGCCCCACAGAGCCACTGCCTGTGACCAGCACAGGACGGTCTGTCACCACAGCCTCCTCCTAAGCTCCTCACTGACTCAGCTCTCTGCAGCCTGGCTTTGCTGAGGACAAATGCATGGGAAAAAGCGCCGGATCTTTTAAGGACTGGACTGGCCACTAATTAGAGTCACTTAACCTTCCTTTGAACCACAGTTATTTATATCAGGTGAGAATAATACAGCGTTCCTATCATCTACCTACTGGGACTAACATGTTCACTGAAAACAAATTTGTCATTTTGGGGGTAAATTATAATATAATACACTGATTACCTACTAACATTGGTCAATTTTAGAATGCCAAATACTGTTCTAGACATTTCACAAATATGTCAGCTAGCATGCTTGGCACCCACATGAGAAAATTGAGGGTTAGTTCCATACTAAGTGAACACAGCCAATGTGGAGCCGGCTTATGCCTGCATCTGTGACCGCTTGACAACCAAGTCCATAGGCTTAATCATCACCTACATTGTCCTAACTGATGTAAAGGTTATCACTATGATAATTACAATCCTTGTATGTTTTAATTCCCACTATTGGCCAAATATATAATAATACTTCACTTTTTTTTTTTGGCCCTAAGCTTTTATGTCAGCAAGACATATGGATAATAATGTTTAGTTTTATAAAGGATTTGCTCAGGAATCATTGAATTAACAGGTGCTGCTTGCTTTTTTGATGTTCGGATGTTACTCTTTATAGAAAACTAAGTGCTCATCTATAGTGATAAGAAATCGCATGGGGGGAGTGGCTGGGGAGATGGCGCAGTGGGATAAGTGCTTCCCTGGCAAGCAGAATGGTCTGAGTTCAATCCCTGGTTCTGCCCACCCCCCAAAAAGGAAAGAAACTGCATTGGGAATTACTGCACTCAGACTGAAAATACATCGAGTAAAGATTTGAAGAAAGGCAGGGACAGGGTACAAAGTCAGAGCCTCTGAGGAAGGTGGTTAAGTTACAGATCTTTAGGAAATGATGTGTGTGTGTAAAGACCATGCATGAGGCTCCCTGAGCTGATGCCTTATACTTACAGGAACCTGTGCCACAGTATATTTTTCTCATTCAGTTTCTTTTGCGCTTTATGTGCAATGAGGTATTCTTGGCATCTTCTGATCAAGACCGAGTCACTCTGAGCTAGTTCCATGTGGAAATGATCTTCAGCATGCTCAAGGCCTGAAGCAGAGAGACAACGGTGCAGCACTGCTGACAGGTAGAGTCTCCTGGCAGGAAGGGCAGCATGGGGCATGCGTGGCGGTGTGACCAGCAGCAGCACCCTTGCACAGGTGTCGCTGCCTTGGCCTTTCTGTTCCTTCTCAGGGCAGAACCACATTACCTCATGATGACTTGGCAGCTTCCCAGGGGGACCCCAGCACCCCACCTTCACCTCTAGCCTGCCTAGAGCAAAGCTTTCATCTTGCCAGGCCTGGCCATGAACTCGCTGGCAACCCAGTCCCTGGGCCACCTGGCCTGAAGTCCTCCCTGCAAGCTGCATATAATTAGCAGCCATCTGGCCTAGCCAAGCAGTCTTCCATGACTTCACCAACCCAACCTCACTGAAGGCACAAAGGGGACTTCACCTCTCTTGAGCAGACCATATGCTTGTTCTTCTCCTGTTTGGAACTTTCTACCTGTTCCCTCTGTAAGATGCTGTAATATACAGGGCAGAGACTGTGGAGTCAGGCCAGATGCAGTGCTGCATCTCAGTCAGACTGGAGTGCTAACAATGTCACAACCACGCTAGGTCTTTGTCTTCTGTAGTTTATACCTCATGTAAAACTGTAAGGCAGCTCTTATTAGTTCCTCTGTGTACAGCTGAAATTAACTGAAGCACAAAGAAACGAAAAACAGCTTGTCAGGGCAGGGCCTAGGATTCCCAAACTCTGAGTTTCAGAGTTGAGTGTTGTAACCAGGACTTATTAGCAACTCACTAGTTGAATATTTTGAGCAAGCTACTTAACCTCTCTGATTTTTAATATTCTCATGTATAGACAGAGATATAAAAATCTGCTTTGTAGGATTAATGGGATTATGTATTTAAAGCTGCTATCAAGGAATCAGGCATCAAAACAGTGGCTCTGTGACTTTTTTTCTTTTTGTTCCTACCTAGTTACCTCCCCCATCTACACTCTACTGCTCTCAGGGAATCTCTCTGGAAGAGAGGGATCTACTTTAGCCCACAGTGATCTCTTTTAAAATCAAAAAGTTCCAAAGTTTAGTTTTAAATTGGTTCCCATTTACTGTATTGAAACTTTAGCCCTTGATTCCTCAACTCAAGTATTATACAGGGTAGTAGCTATGCATTATACTTCGCTCATAACTTCTTAGAAAAGTGCACAATAAGAACTAGATAAATAGTGCCTGGCTTAGTGGTAGACAGCCCCTCCTCTTTGCAGTTTAAACAGTTTCTGTTTGAAACACTTTCATTCTATGTTTAAAAATGTTTACAAATAGGTATATGGTAAAAATTTAGTTCTAGGACCAGCCAAATAGCTCAGTAGATTAAAGCCCCTGCTTAGGCAGACACAGGGGCTGAACTTCGAGCCCCACCAAACCATGCTGGCCCCACCCCTGGAGCACACTGAGACTGTGATTGAGACTGGGTGTGGTGGTGGGCCTGTAATCCCAGCTCTTTGGGGTTGAATACAGGCGGATCACTACTAGTCTGATCTATGTAGTGAGACCCTATAGACTCTGTACTAAATACAAAAAAAAAATAGTTCTATGGTGAAAGTTTTCATAAACTGGCATAGGAAAAATAAGTAAGTATATGGTACCATTTAACCAGAAAATATAAAAATGAAAATGAGGGAAAGCCTTTTAATTTTCTTACCTGTAAAGAGCCTGTAATTACCTACTTGTTGAAAGTTATTTCCTTAAAAAACTACACTATATCTTATTGAACTGCTATACTACCATGAAAATGTCCCCACTTAAACACATTCACCGCACCCGTCTGTCCTTAAATATACATGGCAGCCTATTAAGACTTAAGTGTTTTGTACATGTGTTCATGGCGTTGCTCCCCCTGGAGCAAGTTACAAAGTCCAGTAAGGTAACTGTAGTTTATAGAACTGGCTGTTATATTAAGCCAATCCTGGGAGAAAGCCAAGATAAAAAGGCCAGAAAATGATTCCACTGATATAAATGAGAGCCAACACTATGAAGGTGTGATTTAAGACTCCAGACAGTTCATTCTCAAGATCTTATCTGGGTCTAGACTACTGAAGCCCAGTCCCAGCATAGTCCACAGAGTGAAGGAAATGCCAAGGCTTCATGTCTGACCTTCTTCCTCCCACAAAGCATAAGCACTTTACTTGAACCACAAACATAGGCCATGCCTGGAGTGCTCTGCCTGTACTCAATCACACAATCCTACTTCAGTGTTTAGCTTTTGTTGCTGATGATTTAGGTGTTCTTAATTTTACATACATTTTTAATGAAACAAATGACCCATTTCCACATATAGTTTCTCAATTTCCGTCTCTGGGATTGAAGAGTCAGGGAGCATCCAAAGAGTATAATGTTGCATGCTGAGGAATTCTCTACTCTGGATACATGGAAGCCACCATCTCACCAAGCAAGGGCCAGATTCAATGGAGAGAGCTTAAAAGACCTTCTTGAACTGTTGTGATGATCACATTCCCAGCAGCGTAATAAAAATCTTGAGAAACAAACTTAGAAAAGGTAAAGTTTTATTTTGGCTTCGGAGGTTTCAGGCCATGACCCACTGGCTCTGTTGTCTTGGGCCTGTGGTGAGCAGCACAATATGGTAGGAGCCTGTGGTTGAGCAAAACTACTCATCCCATGGATGGATGGGAAGCAAAAGAGGAAAGGAAGCAACTAGGTCCCCCAGTCCATTGAGGACATGCCCCGGGGACAGGACATTCTGGGGGCACTACTTTCTAAAGGCCCCACCTCATCCCAATAGCACCACTCTGGGAACCATGCCTTTAACATATGGGCATCTGGGGAAGACACATCCAAACTACAAGAACTCTTTCTAGAGTCTGTGGGAAATGAGTCAATTTCTAACAGTATAAGAAACAATTTAAGTGCCCATTTCACACTACACTTCTAACAACTGATTTTTCATCAGAAAAAGGTCAAAGGAGTTGATTCTGATACATCATGATGCAAGACAAAGTAAAACACTAAGCTTCCAATGCAGACGGAATTTATGAATATTCAGACAATCAGACTGTGAATTTTCTCTGAAAAAGCTTCTAAAGTAGTGGTGGTGAACCTATGCATCTGTGTTGCTTTTCTTTTAAAACAAAAGTTAATGTATGAGTAGTTTATCCACCTATAAGCTCCGCATTCAAGTTTGACTGCAGCATTGGCACTAGAGAAACACAAGTGAGTTTGGGCTGCAGTTTGGGTACTCATCTCTAAAAGATGTGCCAGCACTGTTCGGAATCAACCTGTATAACCTGCCTAAGTTAATATGCCAGTCTCAAGCTTCTCTTTATTCTGTTCTGTGTCCCTCTCTGAGACTCTTCAACATAACATCTTTTATCTGGTGATGGGGAAGGATAACTCAACACAAAGTCAAACTCAGAAAAAATGTGTAATAGGCAGTCAACTAGAAGGTTTCAAAGTGTTTTATATTGGCACTGAACTCATGATCCAGATGGCTAGCTCTAATTTTTTCTCAAGATACCAAGAAGAAAATCAGATAAAATATTTATAGGGCCAGTTCCCCTCGGATGAGAAGTTCAGAAGGCAAGGTCTAAATGCTACAGTCTTCTTCTCTGTTACTTGTTGCCATGGCTACCAGAAGGTTACTTTGGTGATGGACAGATCACTGAGCCTCAGAGAGGACAGCTGCTAGTCACATGGGGGTGGAAAAGCTCTCACGCTGTTCCAAAATAGGTTTGGCTGAAAAGGATATTCATTTTTTTTTTCTAGAAGGTATGCATTTCTTATCTGAAGAGTCTGAGCAAGAAGTCCTGAGCTCTCTTTAGGAGTAACAGAAAAACAATGTGAAAAAAAAAAAATAATAACGTAACAAACTGCAAGTCATCACTGGGATGGTTCCAAAAGTCAACAACAACAAAAAGAATCTGAGGCTTCATTTCACAGGAGCTAAAGGCACAACACCGTTTACAAGCTGAAGCCCCAGCACTGTCCTGGGTAACACTGAGAGGCTAACACTTTGTCTCTACTGGTCACTGGATCCCAATGAGGGAAACTGGAATGTCATACCTTCATTCATAACACCATCTCATGGAATTATTTTTTCCGGATTCCTTAGGAAGTTGAAGTATTTGAGAAGAATATCAGGAACTGTTGTTTCAGCCTGTTTTGTCAGCAGATAATTGCCTTCCAGCTCCATTATTTCAGGAAATGATGTGTGCGGCAGCATTGTTCCTTGCTGGGGGAGGCTGTGGGTTTCAGCAGGGCCCACACATACGTATTGAAACAAAGCAAAACAAAAGCATGCAGTCTCAATCAACTCACTAAACTCAGACTTTCTGAATCTGGTCTCTAGATAAGCAGCTGGCCCCAGACAACCCAGCCGCATACCAATCACATTCTTTTGAGAGGGTGTAAGCACAACGTGTTCTGAGAAATGAGAGAGTTCACCAAAATTACTAATGTGGTCATGAATAACTTTGGTAAATTAAGTGTTATCAAATGGGTTCAACAGAGACCTATTTGAAAAGCTAAACTTTTTTCTAATTTGGGTCTGAATAAAAAACCAGCCTGGGAACTAAAAGTAAAAACACTTTTCATCCCAAGAAGTACCTTTGATTCCATGGAATATATTAGCAGGTCTTCCTGAAATGTGACATCATTTGTGGTGCCAGCTGTATGGGTGTGTGTGCCATCGAAGGATTTACACAACTAGCATTTCTTTGGCTTTAATGTTTTTTAAGACCACAGAAAGTAGTCTAATTCTATAAAATATTCCAAGGGGAACGGTTATAGATTTCAATGTAAGAAGCTTAAACATTGTCTGATCATGAACTATCAACCTCTTTGTGGTTATACAGAGTAGCTTCCAAGTAGATATCTGGAACCAGTGAAGATGATAAAATTGTTATAATGCAAAGTTAAATATGGAACTTTTGTATAAGGCTCTTTTACGTGCACACGCGCACACACACACACACAGAGTGAACCCTTGAGTTACAACCAGCTTCACATGCAAATGATTTGGGACATGGCATGAATTTTAGGTTTAACTTATGGCCAAAATCTTCAGTTATGACCTGAATGCCAGCCCCTTATTCGGCTATAAATAAAGATTCATGGCTGACAGAAAAGCATATATAAGCAGCAGTCTGAGCCCAGATGCACGCTTGTGGATATGATTTTGGTCAGCACTTTATATAATTCCTATAATTGCTGCTATCAAAATGGCCTCCAAGGGCTGGGGAGATAGCTTGGCAGTCTAAGCACCTGCCTGGAAAGAGGAAGGACCCAAGTTCAATCCCTGGTACTACATGCCATGCCAGCCCTGAAACCAGGTACAGTGGCACATGCCTGTAATCTCAGCACTGGGGAAGCTGAGACAGGAAGATCACTATGAGTCTGAACTGCGTAGAGAGACCCTGTAAAAAATAAATAAAAAAATAAATTTTAATGGCCCCCAAAAATCTAGAAAAGAAGCTAAAGAGGGAAGATAAAGAAAGCAATCACAAGAGGAAACAAGGAAATTGCACAGAAACATGAGGGAGGTGTTTGTGACCAATCTTGCTAATATGTACAGAATGCCAAAATCTACCTTGACAATCAGACAAAGAAAAGATTTGTGTTAGGAAGCTAGGGTAGATGAGCCTGAGCCCTCAATTGGTTCAAGAGCGCTAGAGTACAGTATATTCATCCATCCATCCATCCATGCATCTGTCCATCTGTCCATCCACTCACCCATCCAACCAGTTAATTTCATATACCAGACACTGAGAATATAGAATTGATAAACAAGTTTCCTACTCTTGTAAAGTTTATATTATAGTGGAACACTACATAAAAACAGGAGGCACTCTTTCAGATGCAGTGGGCAGCGAAGGCCTTGCTGAAGAGGTAACATTTGAAAACACAGCTACCAAAAGTGAGGTGAGTCTCGATAGGACTTGCAGGACCCTGGATGTTTGAAGATGAGTAAGAAAGAGGGTAGATGAAACTAAGCAGTTACCCAAAGGTAGGCATAAGAAATGAGACAGGAGCACAGTGGTCACGGCAAGGAGTCTGGATTTCAACATAAAGGAGCAAAAGTTATTAGAGACCTTTAATAGCATGATGTGGCAGGCGCTTTTTAAAAGATACACTGCTCTCTTGCAAAAACTGACCAAGGGAGCAAGAGTGACAAGGAGATGAGTTAAGAGCCAGTGGCTTAGCGCCAACAGGAATTGATGGTGGAGTTGGGGAATACTCTGAAGCCATGGCTATTGAATATGAAGGGTAAGAACCAGGCAGGATGCCTTGATGTTGACCAAAAACAGCTGAGTAAATGGTGATGCCATATACTGAGAGGGGGAAGACTGTTGCTTCAACAGATGTTTCAACACTGAAGCCTGAGCTGCCTTACGTATCTTAGATATAAGCTCCTCTTACATATCTAAGAGGAGTTGAATAGGTGAGAGGGAGAAGAGGACTGAGATGGCAACAGGGGAACTGCTAACTTTGAAGCATGGTTGAAGGGAGGACTGTAGGGGAGAGAAGAGTTGCAGGTCTGTCCTTAATGGCTGTCAGGAATTATAGAAGAGAAATACTTCAAACATACAGGAGCCAAGAATATAGCTCAGTGGCACAAACACCTGCCCTTGCAAGACCCCAAGTTTGATTCCTGGTACTAAAAAGCTGGGGTGAGAGGACATATAGAAGGCAAAACAGGAATATCTGGCAATCACAAAGTCCAGGAAGAAAACATTTCTTGAATAAGGGAGAAATCAATTGTGTCAACTGCTGAGGTAGAAAAATATGAAAAGCCATCTGAGCAGGCCTTGGGTTTAGCTCTAAGACTGATGGTGACCTTAACAGGAATGGTCTCAGGGAAGAATTAAGAGTTGATCTGAAAAAGAGGCCAAGGGCAAATATGGAGTGCAGTATCCACAAATAAACAGCTCTCACCAGGCACTCCACCATCCACACAGGTAGATGATGGGGGCAGTAATGAAAGCACCAGCCTGGAGCCGAGGCAGGGCTTCCAGGGATGAGGTAGCAGCTGGAACACACACGTGATATGTTAATGACTTTGCATCATCTCTAAGTTTCTATCTCTTCATCTTCTGAATAAGTGAAAACAAAATAAATCAAAATAGATTAGCTAATCATAACTAATGTTTAAAATGCACTGAATGCCCCTTTCCCTTATACATACTTCATGTTTCTTTGTTTTTTCAGATATGAGGCAGCACACAAATGGTGGTCTAGATGGCTCAGCCATTCAGCTGGCGACAGTTACTCCAAGTACTATGACTTACTTTTCAGTTGCTGTAGCTGGGAGTTTGGCTTTCTCTAACCCTAACTGAAGGAGCCCAACTGCTTCTCTTCTAATGCCCGATATAGCTGCTCATTGGTGGGCCAAGATGATACATACAAATGGAGACTACCCTCAGAGGCTGGCACCCACCTGTTGTCCCCACCAGGTATTTCTGATGTGCAGGGAGGGCTCCTGTCCTAATTCCCTTGACACAGCTGCTTAGGACATTTAAACAGGCCTCCCTAAGGCGTGGGAGCTGGAGAATGGATACAGATGCAAAACTCACATTTAACTAGAGAACCTGGCTTACAAAGCAGGCATCACCCATGCTTGGCTCAGTCCTCCTACAGAGATAATTTCCTGCCTTCCCATCAACTCCAGGAGGAACAGGTTATCTGCAACTCTGCTCAGGAGAGGGAGAGGAAGACAGGAGGGCAGGGAGGAAGTAAGAGCTAGTGAGGCAGGGGGAGGTGCCCATGTCTACTGGTCCTGTAAGAGCTCAATCACTTTCTCAGGTGATTAGATATCCCATTTCAGGACTTACTTTTTTGGTGGAACTAGGGATTGAACTCAGGCCCTTGTGCTTGCTATTCAGGACTTAAATATGACCTTACCCCATGGCCCTCAACAAAATATTATGACATCTTAGGCCAGTAAATACAATGCACACAGGCACATGAATGAGATGAAGAGGCCAGTGTTGATATTACTCCCTTACAAGTGTAGATGCACTTGGGCTTTGAACCTCCACATGCCTTAGGTAACTCCATGAAAACCTAGGCCTGTGACAGCAGGTCTATCTCAGGCAAGGAAAGGAAGGGAAGAAACAAAAATACTCTCTGGATGGGTGGGTGGGGCCACTCTCTCCAATTCACTATTTCTTTAGCTCTGGTGTAGATAAATGACAGGGCCATCACGGTCAGCTTGATCAGTTTCACACTTAGACAACTAGGGCATTAAAGCTCATTAAATCTGCAGATGGAGAGATCTTTATCTAGCAATAGGTTCAAAGAAATATCACTGCCTTGTAAGTACACTTAAAAATCTCTCTCTCTCTGTGTGTGTGTGTGTGTGTGTGTGTGTTAGGGGCAAAGGAGAAGGTTTGTCTCTTACTTTTTATTCTGAAGAAATTGTAGGAAAAGCCTCAAAATC
This sequence comes from Ctenomys sociabilis, assembly GCA_004027165.1. Classification (NCBI taxonomy): domain Eukaryota; kingdom Metazoa; phylum Chordata; class Mammalia; order Rodentia; family Ctenomyidae; genus Ctenomys; species Ctenomys sociabilis. The sequence continues at coordinate 49,618 of PVKA01011476.1, forward strand.
TCTTTGGCATCTGATAAGACACAAACTGAGAACTCATGTGGAGGCAGTAAGAGTGACAGACAGGGCTGTAACCCTGGGGGCTGAGACTAGGGCCCCAGAGGAAGGGGTCTCCACAGCAGAGCCCCCCTAAGTGAGCAGCAACCCAGAGGCTCTGCCTCCCAGCTCCCACCCAGCAACGGCACCTCTGGAGCAGCCAGCAGCTATAACAAGGTAAGATGTGGGGTGGGGATGGGGACACTAAAGGTAGCAGTTTCCAGCATTTCCTGCCAGGAGGGGGCAGAAGAATGGGATTTTCTCTGAGGGCCAGGGCAGAGCCCCTCACCTGAACAAAACCTTGTCTATTGAGAGGTCCATTCCGAGTTCCAATTCCATGATCTAAGACAAATGTTTGTTCTGTATTTTAGGGAAGGGTCTACAGGATGTTCAGGGTCTCACTACTTGATTAGACTCCTAGTGATCTGCCTGTTTACAGCCTCCCAAGAGCTGGGATTACAGGCTTGTGCCATCACACCCAGTCTCAATTGGCTCTCAGCGTGCCCCAGTGGTGGGGCCAGAGCTGGCCCAGCAAACCACCAGCCCCTGAGCCTGCTTGCAGGTGCTTTAATCTACTGAGCTATTTGGCCGATCCTTCTAAGAGAAATTTTCCTTCTAAGAGTAAGGAAAATATTACTTTGGGCAACTGTTTTTTTCCCAAAGCAGTAATATTTCAAGTTTCTACTTTTGCAGTACATAGCTTACCTTATAAGCTTATCAGAGAAAAACAGTACATACTATATACTGGGTGATGAAAGGTTCTTTAGAAATCTGATAGTACAGACTAAAAATAATGAAATACTGCTCATTTTATGATTTACTTCATATTCAATCATTATAAAAAATAAATGTAAGTGTCAGGGATAATTAAAATCTTCCTTAACCAAACTCAGCCTTGTAATGTTGGGAACTTCCCTTTTGTAACATACACGTCAGCACATTATCTTAAGCGTGGGATACAAAAAAAAAGTAGAATAAAATATCTTTGTCTTAAACAATTTAGTCTGCTGTGGAAGGAAATGGGAAATCCTTAAATAGGGATAGCTGCTTAATAAAATTACTTAGGGCTGTCTTAAATTACATAAAAGCAAAATATTTCTCTAGACACAGAAAAGATCTCCTAACTTTATTTTCCTACACAGTGATAGTATTTTCAAAAACAAAAGTTCGGTCATATGGGCTAACATGTACAAATATATATAAGAGGGAAATAGGGCAGATCATCTAAATCCAAGGTCGTGTTAGTCACTGCTGTAATATGAAGGTACCTAGAACCACCTGAATATAGATATGAACATCTGCATAATCCTACTTTCTGTTCCCTCTGCTTAGACCAGGAACTGCTGTTTTCAGCTCCACTCTGAACTCCACACACTGGGCAGGTTCTTCCTTACACCAGTCACACATCTACCCCACAGCAACCTACGCAGAGCTTCCACTGAGATGCTTATTAATCATCCTATCGATCATTATTAAAGTTGGAAATGAGGCAGCGGCCCTCTAAGTGACGTGCAGTCTCCGTATAAACTTAGGCATGGGGCCATTGCTATCACCCAGGGCTCATAGACCAAGCTCCAGTTGGAGCTGTGGGGACACAGGTGGGTGTGCAAAGGATCTGGCCTGCAGGTGGCTGGTCCCTAAGTGCTTGCTGGACAGGACTGGAAACACTCTGCCTTTCCATTATCCAAGCCCTATTGATTTTGGTTTCATTTTTCGTATAAATGATCCCCTAATCATAGCTCGCAAAGATAGTTCCTACCTAGAATTCACTTAATCATGTACTACTTACTTGGAATATTCTGATCTTCAATACAATATGAAGGGAGTTTCTGGTTTTGTTTTTCAATTTGTACATGTGTACAACTTGATTATAAATTCCTCCACAATCAAGTTTATATTGCCTAGATCCATTTAGAATGTAATCCTGGCACAGTACTGTGCTCCAGAAAATGTTTATTAAATTCTAATTTGCCTTCCATAATTGATGGAAATATCTAAAGATCTTTTAACTTCCATTTTTGTATTTCACCAATATCTAAAGGATGATTTAGAAATTATAACACTACCTTAGGAAAGGACCAAGGAAGATTTAAATTCCATATAAAATTATTGAGAATGCTACTTCTTGATTTTGGTCTTGGTTACATTGACTATAACACAACACAAAGACCAGTAAACTACCTCATTTTTAAAAAGTGGCATTAATAAAATTCCCATAATGAAAGGATCTGTATGTCTGAGACACGAAGACAGAAACAGAATTTCTCAAAGTGCTCTTAGCTGTCCTAGGAGACTGTGCCTGGGCTCTTACAATCTGGTATTTGTGCTGAGCTCTGTGAGTGGAACTTACTTCTTGCATATCTTTGGCCACACATGCATGGCACCTGCTGCGCAAAATTGCTTAGAAGAGAAACCTGTTATCACAGCGACCCCTGCTGGGACTTAGCCATAAAATTCAGATTTTAAATGAAGGCTAGATTCTCCATTGTCAACACTTTGCCTAGTACTGCTGATTTCTACTGGTTTATTGAAAGGAACAATTAATGCTTACATTTCATTTAAATTTAAAATATTTAAAAATTTCATTTGTATTTTATGAACTTTGCATGCTTGTATATCTGGTAATCAGAAGAACAAATATGAGGACAATAAATAACCATTGTTGAATTCCTATCATTTTGTCTAGTGAAATTCTATAGTTTTATTTCTATTTTTTTAGTCTCTTAAAAACCTTGCATAGTAAAATTAAATATTTTTCCATCTTAATGAGTTATTTAGGACATAAGTTAAAAACAAATCCATTTAATACAATTTACTCCATATGCCAGTAAAAACGCTACACCCCTTGACCAGCAGTTGTCTATTCTAAGTGGCCTCAGGTCACACACTAGTGTTCCAGGATGGCACCTGCTGGCCTTTACAACTTGGACATGTTCATGTTTTATGTAGTCTTTTAAATTTCTCAACCATAACTGTACACACTGCTGGGGCTCAGTGTGAGGCTGCGATACACACAGCGGAATGGCTCAATCAGGTTCAGTGCACTCCTCCTCTGATATTCCATCTTGTTGCATCATGAATGAAGAAACAACGGTGTGTAAGTTTAGTAATTCATAGCATTTCAGAAAGGCAGAATTTTACCTAATGGCTTATTAAGTTTATAGTGCATGAAGGCTTAAGGAAGGAATGTCATTCATTTAAATCTTTTATTTTGGTATAGGGTCTTGCTATGCAGTTCGGACTCGTAGTAATCCTGTCTCAACCTCCCCAATGCTGGGATTACAGGCGTGCATCACTACACCCAGTCTCAGTGGCCAGCATGGTTCCTGGGGTTGTGAGGCCAGCACTGTATGCAATACCAGGGATTGAACCTAAGTCTTTGTGCTTACCAGGCAGGCACTTAGATGGTTGAGCTATCTCCCTGGTATATCATAAAGAAAATCTGTACTAGATTTGTACTATAAATGTGTGCTATAGATTTCCATGAGATACTTATGGAATTTTTAAAAAGCCAGTCTTATTTAATGGGTTGTTTCTGGGCAAATACTATTGCCCTTTTATATTTCTCTGCCATTTTGTTCTTTAACATGAACAAAGTTGAGTACACATTGGGTTACAGAAACAAGAGAAAATTACATACAAGGTACCTAAAAGTGCTGTCAGCTATGCTACACAGATATGGTCCTTACTCACCAGAAGTCAATTTTGACTATTTTTTCAGAGAAAATCACAATCTTAAGTGGCTTTAAAAAATATAAATATTTGTATACTTTTTAACTTACCTGCATATTCTTTCACACTTGAAAATCTAAATTTGTTTTCTCTTGCCTAGGGAACAAAAATGCAAATATCAAAAGAAACATTCCTTTGCTGCTGCTGCTACAAGACACAAGAAAGTACTGCTTGTAGCAGTTATAATTTAAACATGATTGTGTAGGCAAGCACAGGGGCTGGGGTTCTATCCCAGTACTGCAGGATGCACTGGCCCTGCCTGCAGGTCTGTTGGTGGCTATGTGCCTGTAATCCCAGTGCTGGAGAGGCTAAAAACAGGAGATTTATTATGAGTCTGAACTGCACAGTCAGACTGCACAAAAGAGAAAAAAACAAAAAACAAAAAAAAAAACCCAGAAAAACAAAAACAGAGCAGAATGAGCAAGAGGCAAAAGGTAACTGTCATCCTCCACTTATATATATGACCTTGAGTTACACAAATCAAAAAAGTACTAATAGTCACATTTTACGTTGAATATTAATGAAATAATTATAAAAGCTTTCTAAAGGATTAGGAAAAAAGTACTAGAAAACATATTTTCTATAATGGTAGCCTGAAATTTTTGACTGCATTAATGTGTTACACATTCCCAATGTCCCTGGGTACTCTGGGCAGCTCTGAATCCCGGGGGAGGTGCATGTATATGCCTGTCCCCCTGGGCCTGTACTTCTGTATTTATAGCTGAGTTTGTAGCAAATTAAGGTAAATAACTGAAGGTGGATCTGGAGACAGTAAAATTCTACAGGGTGATGTAGCTCTGGAACCAGTCACTGACCTCCAGGCTTTCCCTTAGCCTAGAAAGGCCAAAGTTTTAAAGAGCTGCAGGAGGGGACAGGCATTGAAGTCTGGGGTTGATCTGTCAACTCTGGATGCCATAACAAAACACCACAGGCTGGGAGGCTGAACCAATGGAAATTTATTTTCTCACAAATCTGGTGCCAAGTTCATGATAAAAGTGCCAAAAATTTGATTTCTGGTGAGGGTCCTCCAGGACTGCAGATGAGTGCCTTTTCTTTCTTCTTTAAGTTTAAATGATCAAAATTAGAACCTTTAATTTTACAAGTTCCAAATTATTGAACACCAACAGGAAATCATGTGTAAGAGAAAATGAGAAGTTCGAAATACAGAGACTTTTTCTAGCCATAGTTCTAACTTATAAGAGAAATAATGACAAAAAGTATTAAATTCAAAACCTATAGGAAATCTATTTCTTATTAAAGACTATTATTTACCTCAGAATACTGAAGTTCACAGGTGAAGATTTCAATTAAATATTGTTTAAAAGAGGTCTTTAGTTGATATCAACAAAATTTATAAAGTGTTTGTACATTCTTTCATTTGCTCCTAAAAGTACAATCCTGTAAAGACCCAAGTAAGGGAGCTTGGCCATTACTTTGTTCTGTCAGATGCCTGAGTCCCCACCACAAGACAAGGAGCCACCTCTTCCCTATCAGGCTCCTCCTAGGAAGCTCAGTCCATCATACTGCTGCTCTGACCACTACTCAGATTCTCACAGGAGCCAGAGTCTCAAACCCCTCTGTGGAGCAGGTAGAAACTGAGACAGCAGGTCAGGAGTGTGGAGAGAGCCTTCAGTATTACCTAGATCCTGTTGTTTGTCACAATACAAATATATGAGGTCCTTAAGAACAGGCCAGAGGACAGAGCTGCCAACCATTCACATTTTAGGTATTTGAAATTTCAGAAATAAAGTGTTATCTCAAAAAAAAAAATTAAAAGAGCAGTTGGAAAGCAAAAGAGAAACAAAGGAAAGAGACAAAGATTTATTGAATATGAGCAAGAATACTTTACTTAGAAAGGAGGGACAAATGCCTAAAACTGCATGAGCCATGCAGGTTAATTCGGCATTAAACACAGTAGGATACATGGACCTCATAGGGCTTCTGTACTTATATCTGTGCCAAATACTTTTAAACATACACAAGTCTAATTCAGACTCATTCTAGATTAAAAGTACAAAATGCAGCTTTCTTTAAGGGACTGGGTGGGGGTCTATGGAAGAAAGGCTGGTCACAGAGAAGATCCTGACAGACACACAAAGATGAAACTATGGGGATCTTTGGGAGAATTCTAGTTGAGACAGCAGCAAAACTATCAAAGGATATTGACTGGTTCTTGAGAGGGTTGTTTTCAAATATAACCTGAGAGCTACACTTGTTTAAAAAAATCTTTTCAAGAGGTGTTCTGGCTAGCATCCAGTTGTCCCTGCAAAGCCTCATGCAGCCATGGGGCAGACTTCCAGACTTTGTGATTAATTCACCATCCACTGCTGGGAGAATGCGTGTGAGTGCTGCCCTGGGCGGGGGCACACAGCCTGGATGCAGCGTAAGGGAGACAGACTTGCTCTCTGCAGTGGTTGCCATGGTTGCTCCAACTCCTCCCATCTGTTCTTGCTGTTTTGCAGTTTTCCACTGCCATGAACTGCTGCCCTCTGCCACGTGCCACTCTTCCTTGGAGCCACCTGAAGACTGAAATCTCCACTAGCTGTGAGCTAAATGAACCTTTCCTTCCTTACCTCTGGGTGTCAGGTATTTTGTCCCAGCAGTGAGAGAAAAGTAACTGAGACAAAAAGTTTTTAAATCTTGGGATAAATCTATCATAAAGTCCATTTTAACAAAGTGACTATATTTCTTATGAAATTGCTATTTTTCTATGATGTAAACAGGCAGCAGATATGTGTTACTTTAAGTATACCCTTTTGTGTGAGAGGTGCTCAGAGAGGGTTTGTTTTCATTTAAAGCCTGTGTCCTTGACTTGTTCTCATCCTGCCACTTCTACTTCATTTTAGATGAGCGCCTTCTTACTCTGACTTTTCCTCTGTGCCTGCAGGGAGCAAGGCAGACTCTTTTATCTCCTCCTGCTTTTATCAGGATACTAGTCCCTAAGAGTAGGTCCCATGTTATGGCCAACTACCTCTTCAAGGTCCCTTCCAATCATCACCCAGGATTGGTGTTTCAGTCTATGAATATTCAAGGAGCAGAATTCAGCTCCTATCTGGGTGAGCAGCAGGGCTGGGAAGCCCCAAAGAGAAATGCCTTCTCGGATAAGCTGGGAAAACATCTACTCCTGGCCTTCTTTAACTCCAAGCACACCTGTAAGCTCTGTGTGTGGAGGCTGTGGGGGGTGAGCTAGGGAAGCCTCCTCCCAGGCAGACATAGCACTAGGGTGCAGGAGCAAGACAGGCAGGGAACCCATGGAGGACATGAACTTTGAAGCTGTTCAGCATCTGCACTATCTCAACAAATAGATAAAAAAAAATTAACTTCTTTAAGGGAATATACTTTTAACCAAAAAAATTCCAAAAATAAAAGTTCAGAAGGACATTAACTTACAATCAAGAATCACTGACCACATTAGAAAATAAGACGTTACAAACTTGTTTCAACCAAAACAACAAAATAACAATTCAGATGCAAACAAAAACATGCTGAAATTATCACATTTGGATCAAAAGATCAGGATTTCATGTTTAAAGAAAAGAAAGAGGAAAAACAGAAATATCCTAAATGACAAGGGAAGTTTAAGAACCAAACACTTCTGAAGATTAAAAAACACAGTAACTAATCTATAACATGAGGAATGAGTTACACAGAGGAGTGTGAGGGGACAGAATTAGTGAGCTGGACAATAAATTTAAAGAAATGACCCATAATTCAACACACAGAGACTAAGATACAGAAATACAAAACAAAGATTGAGGGATCAAGAGAAGAGAATGAGATGGTGAAACATCAGGTTAATCTGATTTCTCAAAGGAGAGAACAGAGATAATGGGGATATGTGACCTTCAGAGTCAGCTAAGTGTTTTCCAGAGTTCTTGAAAGGCACCGTTCAAGTATTAATTCAAGATAATAAATAGAAATTGCAACAATCGTAGCATAAACATATTGAAACATAACATTTCATTTTAGTAATATATTTACCAAAAATACTCATTATATTTACCAAATATAAAAGTCTTAAAGATGACTTGGCAGGGAATAAACCAATTAATTACAAAGGAGCACTGACCGTGCTGACAGCTGTCATTTCAGAAGTCACAGCAGAAGACCGTGGACTAATAGGAAATACTGAGAGAACACAGCTGTCAACGCTGAACTGTGGACCCAGCCAGCTTCCAAAGACAATGAAATGTTAACCTTGTAAGTATGACTAGACACTGACTGCAGAATGTAATTCTACTGTGGGAATTAAACCAAGAAAGAACTATGATCCTACACAGTTTATTTCTAAGCTGAGGGCACAAAGTAAGGTTTTGTTCAGTAAAGATATTATCGATATTTTGTTAACTATGCAAATCATTACCTACTGAGCATTAAAAGATAAAAACTGAGTGTTAGGGGGCTGGTGAGACACCTCAGTGGTGTAAAGCTCCTGCTTAGGCAAGCTTAGGCAGGCACGGGGGACCATGGTTTGATTCCTGGCACCACATGCCATGCCAGCCCCACCCTCAGGTTGGGCTGAGCTGCCCCCCAAAATAAATTGGGGCTGGGGAGATAGCTCAGTAGAATAAGTGCTTGCCTGGCAAGCTCAAGGTCCTGAGTTAATCCCCAGTACCACACAAAATAAATAAATAAATAAATAAATAAATAAATAATTGAGTGTTAGCTTTTAACCTAGGAGAAGAATGAAATTAAAAAGAAAGAAAAAAAACACAATAAAAGTCAATCTAAAAGAAAACAAGACTATGAAAAAAACAGACAGAGGGTTGGTATAAAAACCACAAAATAAAATGGGACAAATTCTAATATGAGTAATTTCAATAAATGTAGGAGAGTAAACAGATTAAAAATCTATTTAGAATAATCAGAAAAAAATCTAGTTATGCTTTTCAGAGATATATCTAAAACATAATAGAAAGGTCCAACCAAAGGATTAAAAACCATGTATTATACAAATACTAACTAGCAGGTATGGCCTATATTTTAAAACCTCCTAAATTTAGAGCAACATAAATGGAATAAAAGTATCACTACAAATACAGAATATGACTGTAAGAGTTCCAAAACTTGGAAGACAACTCTAAACATGTATATAGCTAATAAAGCTTCAAATTATATTTTTAAAATGGGATAGGATTACAGAAATAAGTTAGCAAATCCACTAGAAAAGGAAATAAATTCTAACATATTTCAGAATACGAAAGATCAAGTAAGAGGAGAAAAAACAGAACTTGCTCAATACAAATAATAAGCTAGGTCTAACGGCATTAAAACTAGAAAATATACTTTTTTTAGGTTGAGGAAGAGACTTTATTGGATAGAAAAGCTTCTGTTGGAGAGGGACAGAAGGGGGACCCGAGCAGATTGCCCGAAAATATACTTTTAAAGCACTCAAGAAACATTTATAAAAATTGGCCATATTGTACATTACAATGCAACAAATTTGAAAAGACCAGTATTATAGGAACCTATTCTCTAAATAGAATTTAATTAAAGGAGAAATCAAAAACATAATTTAAAAATCCATGTTAGAAAATGAAAGAAAAAGAAAAAAAAAAAAACTCTTACATTTAAGGCCAAAAAAGAAAAGCATAACGAGGAACAGAAAATACTTAAAAACAAACATTTTTTACAGTGCTTTTAAATTAAAAAAACATTGTTTCATTTGACCATTATGATAAAGCTGAGAGCTACACAGGACCCAGAGTACTGTGTTCAACGTAGCAGAAATGCAAGTTATGTAATTATTTAAATTGATTTTTATATAGCACATACAACAAAAGTGATCTGGAAACTGGGAAGCAAAAGTGAACATGTTTAGCAATAAAAATGGCAAAAGGAAGGCAAAGAAACTGACCCTTTTAGAAGTTATATGAATGGTAAAAACCTAACAAAGTTACAAAGAAAGAATTGAATACCTTAACATTTAAGGCTTAAAACGACCCTCAACTCACTGTGGTCTCGGAAGCCCCTAGACACTTATGGTGTGTTGGTAATTAATGACATTCTGAAAAGGGCCTATGTTACAAAGGGAATTTTCATTTCAGGCTCCCCTCCCTTTTCATGCATGGGTTATTTTTGGAAGTATTTTTTTTTTTCCATCCACTGAAAGAGAATTAAGAAAATTCCAACATGCCAGAGTGTCAGCAAGTGCTCTTTTCAGTCCAGGTACCAGAAGATGATGGATGAACCTGTCAAAGCTACAGTAGCAGACAGAGAAAGTTGGCAGAAGTTCAGTATTATTGAAAGAAATCTCAAATACTTATTTCATCTGCTCTATTAACTTTAATCACATTTTCAACATGCAGCCAAGAATGAAGCTTTGACAGTAAGCCATAAATCCACACAAGCAACCATTGTCAATTTTCTGCAGTCCTAACACTGAGATAACACAAGAAAATAGGGTATTTTCTTTCCTTTGCCTTTCTTTACAGAGCAATAAAAATATTAAAAAAGATTTACTCATCCTGCAAATTAATTTGCCATAAATCTCTTGATTATTGCATTTACTTTTGCTTAGTTTATTGCAAATTAAAAAAAAAATCAACTTAGCTCTTCTATCAGATTGCTAAATGCAGATTTCAGGATCACAGTGATGACAGAAGTGGTATGTGTTTCATCATAATACACCTGCTTATGAGCACACACATTAGCACCACACAGGGCTTGCATTGAACATGGATCATCTGTCATGTGGACAACCAGAATCCTTAGGTGGCTCCAGAGGGACTCCTTGGTAGATTCTGCTGGTCACTCATGAAACACTTGAAACATGTACAGACATTTAAGTTATACACTTACCCACAGCAAAAGACACAAAATGAGGTAAACAGTTGGGCAAGACTATATGGTTCTTGAAATGGCTAAACATCAAAATGTATTTTTGGTGAACGTTTTATCTTAAGTACATTTTAAAAGATGAAAATATTAAGGACTAGAAGGCCGCAACCCTTAATATATGTGTCTTACCACCCAGGGAAGTGCATAGAGTTAGGCAGCCCTGCGAAACCTGCAATCCCAACAAATCTGCAATCCCTACAAGTGGTCCAAAGCCCACTGAGTACATCTTTGTCACAGTGGAGACAATGTTTCGACTCTCACCTCTCTCAAGTGGGATCTTTCTCTAAGGCCAACTGTTTGTTCAACACTACTCACGGAGTAATACTGTATGTATTATTATCCCCTTCACAGCCAGGGAAGCTATGACAACAACTGCTCTTTAAGCTCCAACAGTAATGTTAACCCTGTATGCGCATTTATTACATTAGCTTTAAGAAGTCTGTGCTTACACCTTTGAGCTAAAGGCTGGAGAAGAAAACCAATTCTGATTAAGAAAGAATAAACTAATCCCATCTTTCCACCCAAGCTTCCCATTCACACAATCACCACAGGCACTTAAGGGGAAGGTGTG
>PVKA01011477.1:0-60791 GCA_004027165.1 Ctenomys sociabilis
CACCTGGAAGTGTTTCTCTGGCACAGTGTGCCTGGAGCTGTCACCCGGCCACGGGAGGTGACGGGCAGCTTAATCCCTGGGAAATGTATCTCAGGCACGACGGGCCTGAGGTTCTACACTCACTGACCTTTGATGCCCAGAGAATCGGGGAAATTCCCACTCAATCAGTGGGCTTTAGGTCAGGGGATCCGGGGAGGTGAGTGGGTCCTGAGGTTTCAGGCCAGTCACTGGCTTGGAGGGGTTTGGGACAGGGATCCGCGAAGCGCGCGTGGGAAGGAGCCAAAGGCTCTCCCTCAGCCTCACCACACTCTCACTGATCTGGGACGCCTAGTGAGTCCTGTAAATTCGCTGTCACTGGGAGAGCTTGGCGCGGGATCCAGGAGGCCGCTGGAGTCAGCCACTGTCTCAGCCTGGTCTCTGGGGCTGAGCAGGCACGGGCGGGATGGAGCAGGATGGCGGAGTCAGCCTCGCTGTCTCTGGCCGGTCTCAGGGGCTGGGCGGGGGTGGGCGGGATGGAGCAAGATGGTGGAGTCGGCCGCACTGTCTCTGGCCGGTCTCAGGTGCTGGGCGGGGGCGGGCGGGATGGAGCAGGATGGCGGAGTTGGCCGCGTTGTCTCTGGCCGGTCTCAGGGGCTCGGACTTTTTTGTTTTATTCTTGATTTTGGAATGAGAGCTTTCAGTTTTTGACCCTTTAGTACGAATGTGTAGTTCTCTTCTTTCGTTGGATCATACTCTGGTATCAGTATGAGAGTAATGACTGCTTCCAGGTATAGCTTTGCGAATATTGTTTCCCTTCCAAATGAAAGTATGAAAGGAACAGTAGCATTGGATCTCATCTAATGTTCTTGTATAATTCAACAATTAATTAAGTGTGACCTGGGTGCTTCTTTGTTAGCATTTTTAGATTAATTCTTCAAATTGCTCAATGGAGATTGAGATATTTAGAATTTTTACGTATTCCTGATTCAGCTATTGTTCTTGACATGAATCTAGGAATCTGATTATTTCTTCTGAGTTTTATCTTATAAGAGTACACGTTCTCCAAGTAGCTATTCACCATCCAGATTTCTTCAGGATCTGTTGTAATTTCACCCATTTGAATTCTAACTACATAGAGCTAATCCTTATCTTTGAGGTTGTCTGTTTAATCTTTCAAAGAACCAAATCTCTGTTTCACTGATTCTTTGTATTATTTACTTAGTCTCATGTGTTTTAATTTTTTCTCTAATCTTTACAATTTCCTCACTCATATATACTTTCAATTTAACTTGTTCTTCTTTTCCTAGAAGACTGGGGCTCAGCATTAGCTTATGCATTGTAGATCTCTCTTTTTCTGGTGTAAGAGTTCAGTGCTATAAATTTCTCTCATAAGATGGCTTTTTTGTAATCCTAAAGATTCTGTTATTTCATATCAACATTATCATCTAATAATAAAAACTTCATAATTTATTTTCTAATTTCATCTGTAATCCCTTAGTTATTCAACAAAATGTTATTTAACTTGTGAGTTTATATAGCTTTGTGGTTTCTTTTGCCATTGATTCCAACTCCATGGCACTATAATCTGATAAAATAGGTGGAGCGATTTCCATTTCATAAAATTTAATTAAGCGTGTTCTATGAACCAGTTTGTGATTTATGTTGAAGAAACTTCCATGTGTTTCTGTGAAGAATGTGTACTCCATTGTTGTTGTTGGATAGAACACTATACATATCTACTAAATCCATTTGTGCTAAGTTTTGTCTCAACTTTGATATTTCTCCACTGATTTTTATTTATTTCATTTACCTATTTGTGAGAGTGGGTATTGAGGTCTCTCATTGCAATTGTATTACTGCTTGTCTGAGTTTTAATATTCATTAATGTTTGTTTAACATATTAGACATGCCAGTATTTGATACATATATATTCATGAACACTATCTCTTCCTCTTGTATTATCCCTTTAAAAAGAATGTAGCAACCTTCTCTGTCTTTTCGAATCAGTCACAGCTTCAAATCAACTTTGTCTTCAGGTGGAATAGCTATGCTTGCTTTTTTCAAGGTTTCATCATGTGAAATATTGTTTTCTGTCCTTTTAGTTTCAATCTATGAATTTCTTTTAGTTAAATGTGTATACTGTGTGTAACATATTTTTGGATCCTATTTCTTGATTCATTCTTCTCATCTCTTTCTTTTGATTGATGAATTGAAACCATTTACAATGATGGCTATAACTGATATTTATTGGCTTATCCATTTCATATTATTTTCCTCATCTTGGCTTCCTTTTCTTTCCCTTCTGTTTAATTGCTTACCTTTCCAGCAGATTAATTCTATCTAGATTCTTTAACTTTTGTCTTCACTGGTTTTTCCTAGAATACTTCAGGACTTTTTGGAGTGCTGTTCTGGTGGCCAGCAACTTTTCTGGTGATATTATTCTAGAAGTATCTTATTTCTCCACCAAATGTGAAAAGTAATTTTTCATGGTACATCAATCTGGGTGAGAGGGATTTTTTAGTGAGGGGTGCTTGAAATGTTTCAATCCAAACTCTCCTCAACCAAAGGATTTGTGGCAAGAAGTCTGATGTGATTCTGATAGTGATTTGTTTCTTTGCTCTAACAGGTTTTATTTTTCTGTACTCATGAGTAATTTCTGAAATCTTAACTATTATATGTCTTGGTGCAGTTTTTCTGATAATAATTATTTGGATTTTTATATTCTTTACTTATGTGCATCTCAGTTTCATTTTCCGTGCTTGAAAAGTTTTCTGTTATTATGTCTGTAAATTTTTATGTCTTTTGTGCCATCTTTTAATTCTTTAGTGAGACTAATTTATCTTACATTTGTCTTCTTTGCACCATCGAGCAACTATTGGATTGACTTTTCGTGATTCATTGCAATTTTTAAGAAGTTGTTCACTTGATGATCGCAACCACAGTTCTGTCTTCTGGATCTGACATTCTATCTGTCCATTGCTCAACTCTGTTCTATTTACTTTCAGTAGAAATTTTAATCTCCTGGATTTCTACTTGGGTCTGTTTTACGGAATACAGTTCTTTTCATGTTAGACATTTATGGCTTCCATGTCTGTACTAAGGTCCTATATTTTTATTTGTATGTACTCTGTAGATTAACTAATCATTTCCTTCATTATATTCATGAGACTTATTGCTCTGCTTTGTACTTCTGCTGCCACAATTCCAGAAATTTCACCTGGAAGGTTTTTCATTTCTTTTACCTTAGTGCTACTTTTATTTGCCTTAGACAAACTGGTGACTATAGGTTGCATTTTGTTTCTGTGTTTACTCATCTTCTATTTATTGTGTATATATTTGTTTTCTGTGTTGAAGCTTGTTAATTGCTTATGTTAGGTGGTTGATTACTAGTATTGAGAAGTACTTAAGGAAATGACTATATTTTAGAGATGTCTTCTAGGCTTTTGGTGTTTTAGTCTTTCCCAAGATCCTGCCTCTTCAATGTATTAGTAATAAAAGGTACTGCCTGTTTGGCCTACTACGCAGTTCTTTGGTACTAGATTATAGTATTGTTTATTACCATCGGATATTTAAGTTTCAGCATAGAAGGAAGATCAATTGGTCACAATAACTAAGTCACTATTGCTAAAGTAGTATAATCAGCAATGATAATATCATGAAGCACAGACTAGAAAAAGGTGAACTGAAATAACTAATAATTTTCCATCTTTAGTCACAGTAATAAGATTTACAGTTATATAAAAACCTAACACAATTCAGAAAGTTATGTAAAAAATCCACTCAAAAGGTTGATTTTACCAAAATGAGACAAAATTTTAAGAGATAAGAGAAAAAGTAGAAAAATAAAAAAAAGAGATTAGAAGAAAAGCTGAACAATGAGGCTAACAATTATCCAAACTTTGAGAAACCGATAAAGACAGGAGAGAAAGACCAAAAACAGTAACAAACACAAAATTAAACTTAAAAAGAAAAGCTCACACTTGGAAAAAACAAATGCAATAATAAAAAAGAAAAATAAAAATAAAATTGAAGGGGAAAAAAATCTGTTTTTGTAATTTCAACTCCCTATAACTATTCTGGATCTACAGTTTTATAGTGTCCAATTCAGGATGTGATTTTCTTTTTGCTGATAAACAAAAAAGGCTGGCAGTCAGAGACCAGATCCACGCTGGAAAATCTCAGCAAAGTTGCTGCAAGATTGTGTGTGTGTGTGTGTGTGTGTGTGCCGAATAATGCTTATATTTCAGGAGTAGAAGAAGCAGTTCCTAATTGAGCTGCTCCATTTGCCCTTTCCACAAGGAATCTCCTCCCACTAGACCTCATTCATCCATTCATTTTGAAAAATTTTTCAGTTGTTTTCCATTTTCTTTTGGCAGAACAGGAGATTGAACTCAGGTCCTTGAGCTTGCCAGAGAAGCGCTTATTCCACTGAGCCATCTTCCTGGCCCCTTGTTTTCCATTTATTAATTACCTACTTATTGCTGGAGATTACCAATCAAAATGACTCTAATTTTCTGATTTGAAGTCTTGCTCACTTTTTTTTTCTTTCTTTTTTTGTTCGAATCTCAGGTAAGGCACTGAGGAATGAAGGAGGGAGATTTAACTTCTATGGTGTTCTTTTTCCTCCCCATCCTCTGCCTAAAAACCTGTATGCTTCCTTTTGTCTAAGCCTCATACAGTGAGAGGGTGTGAATGAAATCTTAACCTGGGGGCTTTCACTTCTTTCCTCAAGAATGACACTAAGAGCTACAGTAAATCACACTAATTCAAGTAATTCATCTTTCATTCTTTTTCTATGTTCATTACTTTGAGAGTTTGTAATCTGAAGAATGTACCCCTTTGGCCAGGAAGATAGTTCAGTGGTTTAAGCATCTGCCTGGCAAGCACAAGTTCCTGAGTTAAACTCCCAGTATCAAAAAAACAAACAAACAAACAAACCAGTACCTCTTGTTCTATAACATTGTGTGTGTGTGTGTGTATCTTTATTGATATTTATAATTCATTATGTTGAGTTGTAGGAAAGAGATGTGATGCTATTCTTGAACTCTTCATATTTCTTGAAGGTGCCTTCTTTTGTCCCAATGTTTTCATTGCAATTATCAAAGATAATTGAAAACACATATGAAATGTTACTGGATATATAATATAAAATTAGATGAGTGTGTTTCTTACCATTTCCCCCACTGACTCAAATAGAGCTGATTCAAACAAAAGAAAGAACATTACTTTGGATTAAATGCCTTCTTTTTTATTTATTTTTATTTTTTGTATGTTAGGGGAGGGTCTACATGATGGTCAGGGTCTCACTACTAGATCTGACTTGTAGTGATTTGCCTGTTTACAAGCCTTCCAAGAGCTGGGATTACAGGCACATGCCACCATGCCCAGTCTCAATTAATGTCTCAATGCACCCTAAGGATGTGGCAGGCAAAGCAGGCCCAGATTTTGAACCCCTGACCCCTGTGCCTGCTTGCAGGCACTTTAATTTCCTGAGCTGTTTGGCCAGCCCAATTTTTATTATTTTTTTTTAAGTTGAGAAGGATTTTTTGGGGGGGGATTGGCTCAGATTGCCTTAAGGGCAAGTCTAGTAAGGTGTGTGGAGCTGGGGGTTGAACCACAGTATCCTGTGCCTGACTGTGTTTGAATGAGCAGGCACTTAAACAACTGAGCTAACCTGCAGACCCCGTGGATTAAACGCCTTCTGACTGGTTTAATTTCACAAAAAACAAAAAGGAACTGCAAAACTATTTTGGACTGGAATTTTTCTGTTTTAAATTTCTTTGTTTTTTAAAGAGAATAAAAATTAGCATTAAAACAAAAAAATACGATTGATGCAGATAGTTCACTAAAGAGAATAATATGAATTAGACAGTATTTGTTGTGTTGCATAGTAGTTCAGATTACCAGATAACATGCATGCAAAATGGGAGGATGAAAAAAAAGTTATAAGAAATTAAGTAAAAAAGGAAAAATAATTTCAAAAAGAAGACAAAAGTTGAGCATTTACTGCTCCTTCTCACAGACCAACAGAAATCTATAATGCAGTTATCTAAGCCATACTACTTACATATATAGATATATCTCTAGTCCACTGACTGTACATATTATGAATTTCATTTAGTTATTTTAGATAGCATGAAAAGCTACTAATATGGTATGTATGACTCTACCTTGAAGTCCACAAAGCTAGGTCAAATTAGTTTATATGTAAAGGGGATAATTAAACATTTACAAGGAACATGTAATTATTTGAAACAATTTTGTCCCTTCTAATTCTCTTCATCAAGTTTTAGATTTCTGTTAAAGTTCCTTAAAGTAACCTTTAAGGAACTATTCCTTTCCCTATTAAGACAGCAAGTTCTACAAACACTGACATAGGAAACCCTTGTACTTGGTGAAACTCTCAACAAAGCAAACAAACTACAGCAACAGACACTGTGCATTCCCTTGAACTCTTGGCTTCACGCTGGCAGAGGAACTGAAATTAATCTGCCAACAGTGATAATATGGTCAACTTTTGTGGTTTAATTTTTTTTGTCTTTTTGAGACAGGGTCTCACTATGCTGTTCAGGCTGGCCTTGTGCTCAGTTTTTAGCCAGCTAATCATGAAGTTTGAACGATCTGTCTTCCTCAGCCTCCTGAGTACTGGGATTACGGGCATTTGCCACCATGCCCGGCTTTGATCAACTACTTTTGTTCAGCTTTACTTTGGGCTCTTCACCAGTCTTGTCTCATTTTAATCATCATGTCAACTTTCAGATGCAAGTATTATGATCCTCACTGGCAGCTATGGAAATAAGACTGAGAGGGGAGGTAAAACTATTCATGGTGGGAGAGTAGACTTTTGAACCACATCTCTGTAAACACTTTTCATTGTTCTGTGATGTTTTCCAGAATAATCAAAAACACTTCTTTATTGGGAACTGTAGGTACTCTTTAAAAGCTAATTATTAATATTATGTATGTGGCCACCATGGTTTGTAGCCTCTATAGATTGATTAGACTTATTCATTAGGCTCTGGTTGGGACAGTGAATGGGTGAAAATAGATCATCAGTAGTTAAATCTAATAATAAGAGACAATGACAATTGACTTTATCTTTCTATTTTCAAAATCTCAAGTTTTTATAAGGGCCTGAACTGACCAAAAAAGAAGTTTTTCACCCTTTGTTAATGTCTAAGTTTCTTATGAATGTTTTCTCTGCCATGAATTGAGTGTTGTAAGAGTCTACACATAAATTACATATGGTTGTTTATTTCATAGTAAAACTCTTAAGAAGTGGATCTAGAAAATGGAACAAAATAAAACCAATCATACTGTCTATTTTTTTCACTTATATACTATTCCCCTGCTTTTGGTACAGCAAACTTTGTCGAACAGGTATATTGTTTTAAATAAAGTGAATTATTCATATATTGATCATATTACTATGCTGTAAATTAAACTGCTGCAAAAAGGAAAAAGTAAAGAATCCATAAGTGATCAATATACTGGGAGCAAAATCCAGGCCATGAATGAAAGCTTTAATAAGTCTACAAGACCCATTTATTATTAAAATTAATGGGAAATAGTACTCTTTAAAGATAATTCACTTTTTCCTTGCCCCCGCTCACTGAAAGGATAACAGTGGCTAACAGTAAAGTAGTGAAATTGCTGTATTGTCCTCCAGAACCAGTTGGCTAATTGTTGGCTGTCATTGGATTCCTGTAACTATTAGAGAATCAAGGAGGGAAAGCCAGATGCAGAGTGTTTAATACTTAATGGAGATTCCCACCGCTCCCTGCAGCCAGAGAGCAAGATGGAGCCAGATATAAAGCCTGGGGGAAAGAGCCAGGGGGTGAAGGCATAGGGAGGTCTGGCTTGGAGGATGATGACAGGATGGAGGAAATATCTGCAAGGAACAGATACACCCTAAAACAGTCGTCATCATCCTTTTAGTATCAGTGTTTAGGAAGATCTCTTGCTAAAACATTTAATCCCTCCAGGGAAGTACATGAACTCAGGAGAGGTATTGCTTTATTGTAGACCAAAGTCTGAACCCTTTCTTGAGGGTCACTGAGAAAATATCACAAGAGCGTCATCTTTTCCAATGTTTTCATAATTTTCCTCCTGTGCAAGATTGGCTAGGAGGAAATCTAGACAGAAAGGTGATGACTCCACAGAGAAGCAGTGAGCTCTTGCCATCACCGTAGGCTGGACACAAATAATAACAGATAGTCCTGGCCACAAAAAGTGATTCTTTTTAATCTAAATTTTAAAAGTGTATTTTTTCCTACACTATCAATTCATTAAAAATCCACTTCTCCAAAGCTACAAAGACTTATAGTGTCAAGATTAGAGTTGCACTTTTAGAAACAAAAGTGAAATAATGACAAATTTGAATGCCTGACAACTAGAACTTATTTGGCACAGATTCATTCTGGTGAGCTCATTTATTTGTGATGAATGTTAATTATAAATGAATAAAATTCAACCTCCTTTGTAATGGGTTTAAAAATGTCAGATACTTCCTTTTTTGCTTCCTTTGGGAGAAAAGGAGAAAACAACTTTGTTTCAGGTATGGTAAGATTATGGTGATTTACTTTGGGCCAACTTCAAACCAATCAGGAAAAGCACTACCAAGAAAGAACAATTTTGATTCCTAAGAAGAGTTTTGAGCTATGTTTAATTCCAAAACACTGCTGGCAGTTTGAAGTCTGATAATGGTGCATATGGTCAGCGTTTGACAACACTGAATTGTAACGGCCCTCTGGCCTCAGTGAAGGAGGCATTAGTCTCAGTAAAATCAAACTCTTCCCAGTGAAAACACAAGCAAACTATTTTGTAATCTGTAGAGAAATTACTGGATATCAGTTTCCAAATTTCAACTCATTAGTAAAGCCTGAGTTTTACTGAAATATTCTCTCGAGGCCAAAGACCAGAAAGAAAATTACTGCAATTTTATTGGGAAAATACAAACTAACATAAGCACTGTAATTATAAGGAAATGTAAAACAATAATTTTCTTTCAGTTTAGGCATTAAAAACAATATGTAAAAAAGGTATTTTTTTTAAAAATAAGCTTATGCATATTCAGAATTCATTTGTGGTCCTGGATAAATGTACCTAATGTGTATAAAGCAGAGAGATAAAAGTAAAAAAGATTACATCTCTAGGTGATATGGAAACTACTTTTAGGTGAAGTTATTGCTATTATAATTCAAGACTACATGATCATAAGTTATGGTTCAGCTATCATATCACTGCTCAAGAAGTTAAGAGATATTGGTTTATCTGTGAAATAAAGGGAACTGCAATGACTTTTTTGTATTCCTTTTTTAAAAGTTACTATGACACTTGTGAGAAGAAAATCCAATGTCATCCTTGTTCTGCCTTGAAATAGTTTTTGGATGACTTCCTGGCTCTCCTTTTATTCCTATACATTTGGCATTAATTGTGTTTAAACTTTGGAAGAGATGGGAACCCGGAAGAGGCTGTATCGTTGAATAGTGTTCATGTTGCACCTAACGCATGGTCTTCTGGGTCTTGGATTTGTAGCGATGACCTCCCTAGGGTAGCTAGAACCCCAAAAAAGCCAGTGTGTGGAAACCGTCACACACTGGACAGCATATGCAAGCTTGAAGCTCTGCTGATTGGGAGAATATAGCTCAAACTGTAAGACTGGCTAGAGGAACAGCAGGTCCCTAATGCTTTCTTCCAAGTTCTTTCCACCTTTAATTTAGATATTTCAAGGGAAATTTAATCCATATGTTTTGGAATCATTTTGACTTAACTCATAAATATGCTTCATCAAGGATTGCCAAGCTCTGTGCTCACTAGAATCAAGTAGTTTCATGGGACAACAACACAGACAGAAGAAATTTGATATCCAAGGACCCATCACCCAAACAAGGCAAAGCAATATTCAAGCTCAACCACTGTCTATAAATAATTTTTGAGCAACAATGTACTGTGCAGTACTGTTATGGCAAAATAAGGCACTTACAACAATAGTTAAATATACATGTAGATAAGCTACATGTTTAATTAGTATCTGTCCTTTCCTGGGAAATGTCAAAATACAGTCACTCTCACTGTCATTTCCAGAAAAGTTAACAACTTAAGAATAAAATGAAAGTTTCTCCTTAGTTCAGAATCTTTAAAATTCTATAAAATCTGCCTGTCTATCTGTCTCTCTTTCTCTCTCATTCTCAGTTTCTCTCTTTCCTGTGCACACAACTGCCATGATGACCCTGCCAGGTCTCAGGGTGAGAACCCTTCTACTTTCTGGACATTGCTGCTTGGATAGATAATTTTCCCTGACTTTTCTTACTTAAGTTTCTATTGATAAAATGATCTTTTTCTAAATATATTGTTGAATATGATTTTTATAATTACATTATAAAAGTAGGATTACTGTATGTCTTCCTATAAAACCATATTCTCCAAGTTATGAATCCTTGTACACTGAGACAAGTAGGCATCTCAGTGAAAACAGAATTATAAACTACACCCTTTATCACTGTTATTTGTTGCTGTTACTGTAGTTGTTGCTTAAATACCATCAGTTCCAGAAGACCAATCTTGAAGCACTTTCTATCAAGCACTGAATTTTGGGGCCTTAAATGCTTTCAATAATCCATATAGTGTAACAACCATGTCTGAGTTTTCGTAAGGTAAAGAATGGGAAGTCCATGGCCCATTTCCATATCAGTTCAGATTTCTAGTGACAACTACAACCTCAAAACATCTGAGGGCATCTCATATCCAAATGCTAGAGCTCTAGAGAAGCTTTGGCATGACTGTTATCTTCACGTTCTCCTAATATACCAGATGAGAGAAGCAGAGGTGCTATGTCAGTTGGGATTCAGGGCTCTATGCTCACTGAATTCTCCATTTTTGATTAGTATGAGCAGAAGCGCTACTAAGAACAAAATTCCATAGAGTCATGGTATGGTGGCTTGTGGAATGTTATCATTAGGCCATACTTTCATAGCATTTCTTTCCTAAAGGACAGTGGTAGCAATTATGAAGTCTGTTGACCTGAAAATCTGAAAAAATAATAAATAATAAGGTAACAGTATAAGATTTCATATGACTTTCTTTAAAGTTTACCCCATCCCAGTTTTAATGAGCAAAGGCTTTTTCCTCATGCAAAAGAATGATTCTTCATTTTTCCGCTTAATAAGAGAATATTACACACAATTTAGTTGTAAGATAGATGAACAGATTCAAAAAATTCAAGTTGTTTCTTTTGGGCAGGTAGAGTTTGGTATCTGGTGATGCCCATTTTCCTCAATCACAGTGCCCTTTCACCATTGGAAACACCAGCTGTGAATTTTCACTGGCCTCACTAAGATAACTCAGCTTTGCCCAAAAGCCTAAATCCATCCTGATGGGTGTGGTGAACTTTGAGGCATAACAAGCCTTCTGCAAAAGGAAAGCAAAGTCAAAACATGAAAGAAAGAAGACAAACCAAGCAAGTAAAAAATGTTTACTGGTTTCCTAGCTAGCGAGAACCACCAAATCCCTCTCTTGGTCTCAGTGCAAGATAAACAAGGAAGAAATGGTGTTTCTCAGCGTTGGTTTGGATAACTCCAGACTCAGGCAGTCTTAACCTGAGCAGTCAAACCTGATTGGAACCTTAGCGAACTTACCTGGGTGACTCCAGAAACCCTTTCCTCATCTAGCACCTCTAGTTATTAAACTGCTTCTGAGAAGCGGACGTCAACCTTGCCCACGCAAAGCAGCGTTCTCCACACTGCCATTTCATTTGATGGTTCATCTGCTGCAGATGAGAGTCCTATTTATTTCAAACAACTTTTAACTTGTAAAATATCTCTAGGTTTGTTAGACTGATTTGTTTATCTAGCAAAAAGAGCCATTTGAGAAAAGCTGGGAAACAAGACAGGGACAAAGCCATACATTTGTACACACAAGAAGGGTAAGGCAATGATCCCAAGAAACGTCAGCAGGGTTTTGAAAGTAGCAGTTAAATGGTAAGATTCTCAACCTGACTATCTACATACGCTGATACCTGTGAACAAAGCAACTGCGCTGAAGATAGCAGTGTGTAATAGAAGAGTCACACTTGGAAAGCATATCACTCTGCTCTGCTAAATACATACTTTCTGTCATGACATACCAATATTGCCATACTATCTCACAAGTAAAAGTTTCCTTTTTTATGGGTAATAAATAAAAAAGACTCAAGAAAAAGAAATGCTACAGGACTGTTCTGCTACAAGGATGTATATGGTTAGATTTCTAAATTTCTGTGTAATAATATGTTTGTGGTACTATTTTTTAAATTTTTTTTCCTCATATTGTGCAAGGACTTAACGTTCAGTCCATCAGTACTTGATGGAAACTATCTGTTCCACATTATGCCTAAGATGTTTGATATTTAGACAAATAGAGTAAACCAAACTGCATATGTTGTAGGGTAATAATCAGCTTCTCTTCTGGATGGTTAACAACCTAAGTTTTCAGATCAAAAATTGGAGAAATGGAAGGGCTGAAAGGTCAGCCAACATTTTGGCCCTAGGTTTTTGGGGTCAGTGAAGACTGAGAACATAGGCGAACCTGTACTGTAGCATCTTGGAACTCAGTTGTACCGCAAATTTTCTGATCAAGGAGATTATGGAGCCACAGAGGAATGTGATCAATTATGTATAGTGTGCCTAAGGAGGATCACATGGAGCAAAAACTTTCTCTCAGGCTTTCACAGAGAGCAAATTGGTCAACCAAAGGCTGTGATTTATCCACACGGCTGACACTGACAGAGGATCTACAAATCGCAGTACAGGGTTACAGGATAAACCTTGAGGGGATTTGACGGACCTTATCCAATACAAAAGTTACGTTTCTTGTTATATAGGTCTTGCTTTATCTTGGTCTTAACCCTCCAGCAGAAAAGTATAACAATGAGGTACATAAAGTAAAGCCACATTAATAGGCTGAGCTGTAAAAGGCTCTCATCAACAACTTCTGAGGATAACCCACTACTATTGTGCATTACTGAACTGTGTTGCAGTATTTTGCTGAATTCAAGCACCTATAATCATTGAATGTCAATAGAACACCCATCTCTGACAGGAGAAAACAAAAAAAAAAAGGGAAATATAAAAAAAGGAGCATTCTGTATTTGTACATATGGAATAGTTAAGATAAATATGCAGTTACTTTTGCATAATTCGATGAGAAGAAAGATTCGCACTACAGTGTTTGGACAGGATATCCTGTCTGCTTCTTGTACTATGGATAACTTCCAGGAAGAAGTATTAACTACTGAAACTGTCCAATAAATCTTTGAAAGAAAAAGATAGCTATACAGCTACATTCTCATTATTCAATGAATAGAGGCATCTGCTCCAATAGTGTTTGTGAATAGAATATCATGTCTGCACCTTGTACAACAAGTAACTACTAAGAAAACAGTATGCAGTGTATTAATTATTGAATCTGTCCTAATTTGATTTGAAACTGTCTCTTTGCTATTTTCTTAATAAAATTATGAAAAAATAAATAAATAAAATGGAAAATGTAAGAAAAAGAAATGCAATTCATATTATCTCAAAATTTTTACTCAATACTCTCTATGACCAGTGTTTTGATGATAAGCTACTAAGACATTAAACATAGTGGCTGCCTGTTCTGGCACATGAAATGTAAATCTGAGCTGGAAGCAGATTATTCTCTGCAACAGGTTTTGAACAATTCATGTGGGGGATGATGAAGGAGATTTGCCCGCATTTTCTGTATTTCATGAATTTCAGTGAATATCTCAGTCTACCAGGTAAGATGAGAACATTGTTCGTATAACCTCGTGGATAAATGAGCTGAATTCGATGTAAAACTGAGTTAGGACAAAACAATAAGAATTTAAAAACACTCAAATAATTTCAGCCAAATTTCCCATGAAGTATATATGTTTTATGTGTAAATAATGATCAGTTTAAAAAAAAAAAGAAGGGCCATTTGTTTTTTTTTTTTTGTCTTTTTGAGACAGGGTCTCACTATGCAGTTCAGGCTGGCCTTAAGCTCACTTTGTAGCTCAGGCTGGTCTTGAACTCACAACAATCCTCCTGCCTCAGCCTCCCTAGTGCTGGGATTACAGGCATGCTCCACCACGCCCGGCTGCCATTTGGTTTTTTAAGTTTTAATTTTTAAGTTTTGTAACACTTCCATGCATAAAATCAGCATGTTTATACCTCTAATCTATCTATCTATCTATCTATCTATCTATCTATCTATCTGTCTGTCTGTCTGTCTGTCTGTCTGTCTGTCTGTCTGTCTGTCTGTCTGTCTACCTGTATCTTACTAGTAGCTGAAAGTGGTCCAGTTGAGCCTTGTGTGGATTTTTAATTTACATACAGAAATATCCTGAAGGTGATGATTAAGTGTATCATGTTAAAGTGAGTCTGTCCAGGAAGAAGAAAAATTCTAAACGGTGAGCTGCTTCAGCCATTTGGGTCTCACCAAAAGGAAGCCTCTATAGCAGAAGCTGGAAGGTGGTCACAGTGGCAGAAAGAGGAAAAATAGGGGTCTTTGAACTCTCTCAAGAAGGAAGTCACTAGTCAAAAGTTAGCACTAGAGTTGAATAAATGCATAATAAGATGGGGAATGTGGAGAAATAGTCCCAATATAAGAATAGCAATTACAAATCTTTCTTCTCATTGAATTAAGAGAAAGTAGCTATATACTTATCCTAATAGTGTTTGGACATGATATCATGTCTGCATCTTGTACTATGAATAACCACTACGAAGACAACAATATGCAATGCATTAATTATTGAAACTGTCCTCTTAATTGGTTTTGGAACTGTCTCATTGCTATTTGTTTCTCAATAATATTAATAACCAGAAGTAAAAAAGAATACCAGGTACTTCAGCTCTTGGAGGTTCAGATTAACAAATCTGTGTAATGGTCACTGACTCTGTATATCTATCTGGAACCCACCCCTGTTCTTTTGGTCATACCACTTTAATTGATTCTGGGAAAATACTCTCCCATTCTCTCAGTCCTGGTGACATTCTTGGGGTGCCTGAATCAACTCTCCAGGCAGGTCTTCCAGTTAAATAACCAACTATATTTCCTTTTCTGTTTCAACTGACTGTACTTTGGTTTTCTGTCATGTGCATGTAGAAATCCTGGGTGTTACTGGATGTGCTGGCACATGCCTATAATCCTTGTACTTGGGAGGCTAAGACTGCCACAACTTTGAGACTGGCCGAGGCTACACAATGAGATCAAGACCAGGCTGAACTACATAGCAAGACCCTATCTCAAAAGCAAACACAACAGAACAAAAACACGAAAAGCAATCTCAGTGCATATAAAATAGTAAGACTACTGTCAAGAAGAGAAGAGGCACAAAATTCTAACATGAACACACAGATTATGCAGTGTGAGAATCCACATAATAATCAACAGTGGGAAACTACATGATCATCTCAGTAAAGGACACTGCACAGTTTACAACTCCACATGTGAATATTTTAAACCAAAATCTTAAGAGATGCATGACTGCATCCTTATCATAGTCGGAAATGTCTATTTTGGGGCCAGGAAGATGGCTCAGTGGAATAAGCGCTTCCCTGGCAAGCGCAAGGCCCTGAGTTCAATCCCTAGTTCCGTCAAAGGAAAAAATGAAAAAGAAAAAGAAACGTCTATTTTTAAATGTCACATACAGTGATGAAATGTGCTGTAATTGAAATTAGCTACAAAGGTAGACAGGTAAATATGTAGACCACAGATTTGTACATTTGATTCTTGCACGAAGTCATGGTATGAGTGTTTTCCTCCTTCTGCTATTGCAATTTAATTAAGTTGCTCTACATTTAAGGGAGGAAATGTGGATGACAATAGCTGAAATATATTTTCAAATATAATAATATATATTTTAGTGCCAGAAGAATACAAATGATATATCACTGGTATGAAAATTCTAAATGAGTGTAGTTAATAAAATGTATGATTTGGCAGAAAGTGAAATTGACATTTTTAGTTCTTTAATATTTAATGCTTAACTGATGTTAGAATGGATGCAAGCTTTCGAAAACTAAAAGCAACAGCAAAAGAAAAAATAGGAGTAAATATTAAATAGGAAGTGATTAGCAGGTTAGCTATGCTATACCTTAGAAAAGCATAAAAGACAAGAGTTAAGCTGGGGAAAAGAACTACTACAAGAAGATGTAATTTTTAATATGCAAAGTTGTTTCTGCTAAATTCAAGAAGAAAAATATTTCTGAATAGAATTCTAACTGAAGGACATGGTTTCATAATTCTTGGGTCAAGAAAAAGCATTTCAAAGGGTCAAAACAGGAAATGGTATCCCTGCAATCTGCTAGTGGAAAAGAACACTGTTTAAACTCTTTTGGAAAGCCATTAGATTGTAACCAACATGAACTTTAAAGAGTTCATATTTTTGACCTAGTAATTCTGCTCTGAGGTGTTTCCTGAAGGTATAATCAGAGATAAAAACAAACAAGTAAGACCAAAACTATTCTCAACAGCCTTACGTAAAATAGCAGAGTTGACCTGAATCAATAAATATATAATAGTACATCCATTTGTAAACAAATATCATGAAGATATTTATCAGCAAATTTTGAAAGTTATAAATTTTATAATATATAAAGAATATTTATTCAATGATGTGAATAGAATGGTATTTTACTTAATAAAAGTTCATCTTTGGTTCTTCGTGGATTTTTTGAAAGGAAATATTGAAAGATAAATGAAAGATAAATTTGTGACTAGTCATTCTCAATTGTCTGTGATTAATTTAACAATCAGAAAAAACCAGAAACTTTTATGTCTTTAATCAAGTTATACATTGACTATACATGAACATATTAAGTGTTTTATTGCATACAATTTAAAATATAAACTTAAATTGTGTTTCTTAAGTGTCCAGATAGTTCTCTTACAATTTTATGTGGTTTATTTTAAATTGAACACCAAATTTTGGGGCCAGCCTGGTAACTCAGCAGACTAAGACTGGGCCACTGAGACTGGGCATGCACATGTTATACCAGCACTTGGGAGGCTAAAAACAAGAGAATCACTAGGAGTCTGATCTATGTAGTGAGACCCTGTAGACCCTGCCCTAAATACAGAAAAAAATCAAAATTTTAGTGTTTTTCAGGTGTATTTTTAATAGGACCACCAGCCTGAGTTGTACATGTCCTGCTAATGGGGTTTGCTCTCTATGTAGGAGCATGAATTGGGAGCAATGACTTCTTCTGCAAGTCTTTTGGAAAGCATCCTTAGATAGTATCTAGGGGAAAGAACTTTAAATATGTGACATTGAAGTGAGGTGCTGTTCTTGTACTTTTAATTCAGTAGATATAGTAAAAGACAAGGAAAAATCCCTTAAGTCCTGGTTTGGGCATTCATGAGAATGGGATTCTGAGAAGCATCCTCATGAAGGGCCAGGCAGCCTCCCAAACAGAGCTAATTCCCTATATATGGACCCCACTGACTCTCAAGGCATCCTGGACACTGTTGAGCTGTCCTTCAGACTGCAAGTGTGGGAAAAGCATGGTGCAAACTCCTGAGTCTGGGCACATGGCCCAGATGGTCTCCTCCCTCTGCCCAGGTTGTGCTTCACTCAGGAGAACATGACCTGAACACACCCAGGGCAGAGGCTTCCATCCAAGCTGCTGATGGCTGGCCACATGATTAGAAATGGATTTCTTTGTTGGCTCATGAATCATTTATTGATAGCAACAGCGGGTAGGGAATTCCCACGCTGGATGCATGGCCACTGTCTGCCGTTCGTGCTTATGGTGCCTGTTAAGACACCTGACCCATGCTGGCTGTTGTCACTCATGTCTCCCAAGGTTCTTGCTTTTCTGTGTACTGAGCTCACCTTCTGCTGATCCTTATTGCTGCTGCTGCCCATGTCCTGGCTTGAGTTGCCAGGGCGCAGCCATGAGGATGCAGGATGGAGAGAACATTCGTTTTTCCTGAAAGTAGTTTTTGCTAACAATGCTCTGTTCCATGAGCAAAGATTCTATATTAAGCTAATTTTTCGACAGATGCTAATGTCTGTGTGATCTATTTTTCCTACAAGTCCCTTTAAGACATCAAACTGAGGGGATGTTTTCAATAAGTTAGACAGTAAAGCAATTTCCTCTATTAAGATGAAAATATTAAAAGATACACTGTACTCCATCTCTTATCCATACCTTCCTGAAAATGATATCTAAACACAGTCTTGATGGGATCAGAGGAGAAAAAATACTGGTCTCCAGAGATGAGGGCATGCACAGTAGGATAACTACATTGAGAAGGATGAAGAGGAAGGGGACTGAAGACTGTCCTTTCCTCATTTCTGAGAGCCACCCCTGGTCATCTGTTCCAGGTACAGGGCACAGGATATAGCATCTCCTTCACCTCTCTCCTTTATATGTTTAGAATTCTCTTGAATTGTCTTCCTTATGGTTGAAGACAGATTTTCTGGTTTCCTTCATAATGACCAATGCTTCCTCTCTTTAATATTAACTTAAGCTTGAGTGAAAGAAAGCAAAGTTGAAGTTCTTCTGAGGATTTCCATGTTTTTGTCAGAGGAAAACGGGAAGGCCTTTAGAGTTCCAACTTTTCCACTGATGATCACTGGAACATTATAGGAATCCTGCACTGTGTATTTTTTCCAAAACTAATTTCATCCTTTCTAAATCTGTCTATTCCAAATCTAAGCAATTACCTATTGTCCTGGCCTTCTTTCACCACCTCTGAAACTGGGAATGGGAATGTTGTCCCCATGCGGAAGCTACTCTTGAACCAAAGACAAATAATGCCACTAATTGTCTCAATAGGTGCCTTTTTCAGATACCCTATTTGAACTTTCTCATGTCCCATCAGCCCCTTGATACCAGTACAATTGGGTACTTCTAAATATACCTGGTGGAGCAGTAGCTCATCCCCTTTCTCAAACTGGGAAATTCTGCGTGACCCACTATAAACTAAATAGTCCTCTCCTAGGAAATCTCAGAGTAGGTCTATGTGATATCAAACACCTTCCTGGGAAAAACAGAAGCAAACAAAGCCATAGGGGACTGGCTTTGAAAGGGAGCCTGGGAACCATTCAACCACACAGCAGTGTTTGTTTGCTTTCCTTGTTTCCGCAGAACTGTGCTCACCTGGAGGCAATAGTCTGCACTTTGTCATTTGCTGGGATGAGGAGGGGCAGTGAAGGGAGGCACTCGCTGGCTTGTCAAAGCATTCCCAACAGAGACTGTTTAAAGAGTCTGTATCTTAAGTAACCCTCAACCTGCTGTTCCTTTCACTTGGAGATATGCCAGGGGCTGGGCCTGACTCAGCTTGGGCCTAATTCTCTCGCATTACTGAAGCCCAAAGTTGCTAGCTCCCTGGCTTTGGTGGGAGGATTTGCCTGTGTGGAGAGGGTAGGAAGGGCATCTTGGCTGGCACTAGCTGTGCTTTAGGTATGTCTAAAGCTGTTACTTTCCCTGTGAACTCTAATCACTGGTATCAAAAGGATTAAGGAAACAAGGAACTCTTTTCCAGGAGCAGCCCAACTGGCAGCTTATTAATGTTCTGCCACAGAAGCAGAAGAGCAGGCTGGGGACAATTTCCTACAGTAATAATTAGGCAAGAGTCAGCCCCTTAGAATCTTTCAGACCACAGGGGACAGGTATATTCTGCACTGCTATGTGGGGGCTGCTTCCTAAAAGAAACACAAAGTACATGGACCATCCTTGGCCAGAACTAAAATATCATGTACGGTAGAGGCCCAGACTTACTGGCCTGCACAGCTGTTGCTCTTTAAGTCTAGTGCCAGGGATCGTCTCTGCTCCAGACTGTGATTTGGGTGCTGTGCCTGATCTTTATCAATGAATCCAGTCATTTGTCATCTATGCTTCTGCTCCTCCAGGAAAGTTTGAACGCTTGAGTCAGTTACTGTGTAGAAGAGAGTACCCTGTTAATCAGTTTCCTCCCATCTACAGTGACTGATCATCAAGAGAAATTCTGTGGGTCCCAAATGTTACTCCTATGCTGCAGTAAGATCAGCCAGTGGGACAGCATAATAGGCCACATATTAATTCTGTATTAGGGACTGTGGAAGCTCATGACCTCAGATAGGAATTCTGGTATGATAAACACTCAAAGCATTATTCTTTTTTCCCAATCCAAAAGAAGCAATGTTGGAGGTGGAATTTTTCTGATTACTCTCAATGATTTGAAGTACAAACAGTTGAGATTTTGGCCTCCATTACCTTAGTTTAACTCAATAAGATAAGACAAAGACAATCTCTCATTCTTGCAAGATGGACTGAGCAGCTTTGTCCTGTGGTGAACACACCATAAACCTAAACCAAACCTTGGCACTCTAAGGATGTCAATGCCTCAAAGGTGACTATGGCTCTTGCTTTTATTTTTTTTTTATTTATTTTATTTTTTTGGCCAAACTGGGGATTGAACTCAGTCCTTTGCACTTGCCGGGGAAGTGCTTATTCCACTGAACTATCTCCCCGGCCCCTGTGGCTGTTTTATGGTATCAAAGGTAACGACAGAGGTGACACTACAAGAGCCAAAGCATGAGATAGCAGCCAATGAGTAGGTGGAGCTTCAAGAGGAATTAGCTGTAAGAACACATGTAAACCTCCTATGACTTTTGTAGGATTTCTTTAAAAGGGGCTGAGGGCTGGTGAGATAGATCAGTGGACAAAGAGTCTGCTTTTACAAGTGCAAGGATGAGGGTTTGATCCCCAGTCCCATGAACCTTGCTAGCTCCACCCCTGGGGCTCACTGAGCCAGTGACTGAGTCCAGGCAAGGTGGCCCATGCCTGTAATCACAGCAATGGGGAGGCTGAAAACAGAAGGATCATTAAGAGTCCAAGCTGCATAGTGAGACCTTGTAACAAATACATAAACAGAAAAAAGGGGGCAGGGGGCTGGAAGACTAAATTGGTACGTACCAGAACAAACACTGAAATATTTACAATAACACAGAAAAGGAAAGAAAATATCCTTTAAAAAATGAGAGAAAGGAAGATAATTAAAGAGAGAAAAATGTTGCCTTTGAAATGTACTGAAGTCAGCAGCCAATTCAAAGACTGCAATGAGTCTGATTTTCAGAAAGATATGCCCTAGGCCACTTTCTTTTGCTATCAAACAATACCTGAGAGGAAGATGTACAAAGAATAGATTATTTTTAGCTGTGGTGCTGGGTACTGTGAAGTTTATAAACTTAGCCCCTACATCTATTCTCCCAACTTCTGGTGGGGAACTCATTTTACTTCAACTCGTTGCAGAAAACAGCAAGGCAAGTGGACACGTGTCAAAATGGCAAAATGCAAAGGCATCCTTGCTTTATAAAATCCCACTATTGTATCACTATTCCACTCTTATAAAAGCAAGTACTCACCACCACCCATAAGAGGATTGAGTTCCTTTGAATGAATGACCTGATTACCTGCTAAAGACCTCACCTCCTGATGGTGAATGAAAGCAGGAGACAGCAAAAGGAGTGATGTGGGACTTCTTGCTACAATGCTGTATATGGTTAGATTTCTAAACTTATGTGTAAACATATATAATTGTTTATTCCTATTTTTAAATATATTTTAAATTTACATTATTGTAGAGACTTAAAATTTAACATATCAATACTTGATGAAAAATACCTGTTCCATGTTAACCCTAAGATATTTGATATTCAGACAGATAGTGAGGTTAAGCTCGACAGCCTAGGATGTATGTTAATAACAATAAGCTTCTCTTCTGGAGTGTTAAGAACCTAAGTTTGCAGACCTAAAATAAGAGAAAAAGGAGGACCACAAGGACAGCCAACAGTTTTTCCCCTAGCCTTTCAAGGTCAATTAAGACTCAGGACATAGGAGAATCTGTACATCAAACAACTCAATTATGTCCCAAATTTTCTGGTCAAGGAGATTATGGGGCCAAAGAGGAAAGTGATTGAGATTGTAGAGTGTGCCTAAGGAGAGTCACATGGAGAGAAAACATTCACTCAGGATTTCACAGAAAGCAAATTGGTCAAGCAATGACCATGACTCATCCACATGGCTGACACAGATAAAGGATCAACAAACTGTGATACAGTGTCTCAGGATAAATCCTGCAGGGACTTGACTCACCTTAATCAGATACAAAAGTTATATTTCTTGCTACATAGATCTTGCTTTATCTTGATCTTAACCACACAGCAGAAAAGTATTAAACCGAAATATAACAAGTAAAACAATATTATTATCCTGAGCTATAAAGGACTCAAGTCAACAAATTCTGACATTGCCAGACATACAAAAAACCCAATACTGTCATGGACTACTGGACTATTTGGGAATATTTTGCTGAAGTCACACAACTATAATATTTATTTGACAAAACTAAACAAAAAAGGGGATACAAATGAATGACCATTTTGTATCTGTATATTCAAAATGGTTAAGATAGATATACAGCTACATTCTCTTAATTCAATGAATAGAGAGATCTGTTTTAATGGTGTTTGTAAATAGAATATCATGTCTGCATCTTGTACAACAATTAACTACTAAGAAAAGAATATGCAATGGATTAATCATTGAAACTGTCGTACTAATTTGATTTGAAAATGTCTCATTGCTATTTGTTTCTCAATAAAAATGTGAAAAAAGAGACCCCACCTCCTAAGACCACCATAATAACAATCAAATTTCAGAGAGACAGACCATACTCAAACCATAGAAAAATCTATACTAAGAGCCCCCAAGAATAATGATAGTCATTTCTAGAGCAGTTGAAAGATTCATGTGTGTACTTAAAACAAACAGGTAGGAAGTCAGAATAAGTAATACTTTAAGAAAAAAATCCCTCTGAATAATGGTTACAGGTTAAACATGATAACAGGTTTAGAGTGGAAGAGTTCATAGCAGAGAGTTCCTGCATCATGTGGAACAAATCAAGTTGCCTTATATCTGGAGGAACCTTCTGTTATATAGACTATTGACCAACAATTATGAACTCTAGACATCAGTATCTTGGCATAATGATGGTCAGGAGATGATAGATAGATAGATAGATAGATAGATAGATAGATAGATAGATAGATAGATAGATAGATAGATGATACATAGAAAATGTCTTAACTTATGAACTTAAGATGATAAAAGATCTGTTCAAAATGGAAGGATAATGACAAGTCAAAATATAGATCAATGAAAATTCATACATATTACAAGTCATCAATGATAAAAAGCAGTCCTGTTGGAATTTTCAGTTTTCTTTATCTAAGACCTGTGGAAAAATGTTAGGCTAAGAATGGTATGGTCTTGTACTGTCCACTGAGTTCTGCTGATTTTCTTCTACCTTCTTAACAGAGGTAGGTCTGCCTATTGCCTAAATTTTTGGGCTTTTCTTGATAGTTCTTCTGATAAATTAGCTCAAAATTAATCTTAAGAACTGTCTGTATTAGAAAATGCTAATGAAGTATTGCTTTTCCTAGTCCCATCTGGAAAAGCCTAGTTTCTTCTCTCCTTGGGACTTTGAAGATTGGCATTCTCTCACTTTTCCCCCTCCAATTCTTCCTCATTTTGGTTTTGTTTTCTTTTTTGTTTGATTCTTGACTTCTCTTGAGATTTTTTGATGTGCATTGTGCTCTGTCTGTCTGCAGTAGCTATAAAAGGAGTTAAAATCTGCCCCTTAGGTTAAGTCAGAAGATCCCACAGCATAAAGAAGAAACACATACTTGCTGGCCCTCTCTGCGCAGTGCTAGTAGGAATCTCCTATAAAATTCCAGCCAGGTCTTTCTCTGTTTAGCCACCTTGTGCTTCCAGTAGTGAAGGCTTTGTTCCTTGAAACTTAAAGAGAACCTTAGCTTACCCATTCCTCCTCACAGATACCAAATGTGATGTTTGAAAAGTGCCATGCCTCCCACTAGAAGAACTACATTTAGCCCTTCAACCCTATAAACATCATTGCCCTTCCACTGCTACTTTATGCTTGTACAATGCATCACAGTTGTCAAGGTGATTCCATAATCATTGCTATATCAGATCTGCACAATTTCTTACGACTTATTCATAGTATCTGTTCATGATTTTACTTTTCAAATGAAAATCTCCTAGCTTGACAAGGTTATGTGCCTCAAGACAAGACTTACTCCAAGGTCACATGGCTAGTGGCAGAGCAATCTGGAAAAATCAGATGGTCCAGGCCTTCACTGTACTCAGGGCCCCCTCAGGTTAGCCTCTCCCCCCCCATCATTTCTCCAACCCCACAGGGAGCTGCTTATGGGAACTTGGAATGATGAAGTTTGGAAAGGATCTGACAAACTAATGTTTCAACATTGTCACCACTCTTGAGGCCATTGCATTTTAATGATCTTTATTCAGTTATATAGCATGAAAGGAGGCTCTGATAAACATAAAATTGCAGGCATTAATGAGAAGTTAGTCGGGGAGGAATGCAGGAGCTTTCTGACACCCATCAAACCACATCATGCCTAGGATCACCACTAAAAGCACTTTTGCTCATGAGGCTGACCACCTCTAAGGGCACTGAATTATAAACCTGCAATGGGGATTCACCCACACTCACTCATCATATGGTTTCTGTTGTGCTTTGGTCACATATTAACTGGTTACACACACACTAGTTATACTGGCAAATTTTTTCAATCCACTTTTGCGCTGATCTTTGTTGCATCTAGTGATACCAGGTTGCTGACCCTAACAAAAGTATTCCAACAATCTCAACCTTGGACCAGTCACAAATCAGCAAGGGTTAACTGGTTTTGCATGCAGCAAAGCCTGGCCCAACCCAGAGAATTTTTTCACATTTGCTGCTTATTCATAAACCAAGCCCATCTGCTGC
This sequence comes from Ctenomys sociabilis, assembly GCA_004027165.1. Classification (NCBI taxonomy): domain Eukaryota; kingdom Metazoa; phylum Chordata; class Mammalia; order Rodentia; family Ctenomyidae; genus Ctenomys; species Ctenomys sociabilis. The sequence goes on from PVKA01011477.1 coordinate 24,808, forward strand.
ACAAGTAATGATCAGCAGCTCCTGTTTCAGATGTCAGCCACCCCAGCTGTTTCTCTCTCTGTGTAAATATGAAAAGGGGGCAATTGCACAAGATTAATATTCTTGCTATTTCTATGCAGCAAACCGAAGATCAATGGATGAATTCTTCTCACCCACTCTTGCCATTTCCCACAAAATTCACTGATGCACCATAGCCCTGGTAATACCAGGAAAGCTCAGCTAAGCTATGGATGTTGTACTATGACTCACACCACCTGGAAAATGCCAAGGGGAAACCTCAGATGTGTGTGTGTAGTGGTGGATGGGATTGACCACAACTTAGGTCCAACAAAGCTTTGGGAGAGAAGTCAACATTGAAATTAGAGATTTACAGGTGCCACCGTCTTCCCAGTTTATGCTTAGATCTGTTTTTGATAAAACAGCATTCTTTGATTTAAGGTAATGTCAGGCATAGTGTTATGAAATACACATTTCTCACTCTGGCTTTTCTTTACTGAAGCTGCAGAAGCTGGAATGTTGTCTTCCATTATGATAGTGTCCTTCAAGTATTTAATAAATTTAAGCACCATTATAGCCTACTTCAATCTTAGCATACATCCAAGCCACTTGTCTGGGGAGCTGCATGATGAAACACTCAACAAGAAACATTTTATGCTCTCCTCACTCTTCATGCTGACCAGTACAGCGGCAAAGAGAGATCAAGGCTAACTCAGTCCACTCGCCTTAAGATGTTGACTCTTCTGCTTCCCATGTGGATGATCTTTCTTTCTTTATTTTAAAGGAAGGAAAAATAAAAAGTAAAAGTGATACAAATTTAAAATAAATTGTAGGAGAGCAACAATGGTGAGCGCATTACATATTGTTATCTTCAAAGTAGTTGGTCATATTACAAGACACAAGTATGAAAAACGGATCATAAAAACACAGGCATAAACATTTCTTTTCAATGAACTATAGCAGTGAGTAGTATAACTATCTTAACTCTCTTGTGTGCATACGTGTATATACATTTTCTTTTCCCTCCCTTCTTTTGTCTGCTCCTGTATTTGTTTATTTTTCCTTTTTAGCAATTTCTTCTCATTTCATAATATCCATGCACATTTCAAACTCATTTACTCTTCCAGTTTCTGACACTATGAAGAAAATACAATGTTTACACATGTGAGACTAATTTCTCTTATGAGTATGGATTCAGATTATATCCCTTTCCCCATAAATGTCTCAAAGGTCCCAAATTTATCCTGCTTTATAACTGAGTAGTATTATATTGTATAAAAATACCACACTTTTTGTCCATTCTTTGGTTGATAGGCATTGGGGTTGGGATTTAGCTATGACAAACTGTGCTGCTATAAAAATGGTTGTACATATACTGCTGTAGCCTGATCTTTTTAATTCTTCTGGAAAAGTACCCTAAAGGGAAATATCTAGGTCAAATGGGACATCTAATCCTAATTTTTTGAGGAATCTCCACACTGATTTCAAAGTGTTTGCACCAGTATGCACTCCCACCAACAGTACAGAAGGGTTTCTTTTTCCTACAGCCCTCTAGAATTTGTTGTTGGTTAATTTCTTGATAACCCTATTCTTACTGTGGTGAGATGGAATTTCAGTGCTGTTTTAACTTACATCACTTGAAACACTAGTGATGTTGAATTTTTTTCATATATTTATTTACTATTTGTATTGAGTTAACTGAGATCTCTTATTAAGTAGCTTTTGTACATCAAAAGAAATCACCAACAGACTATAAAGATAATGCATAGAATGGGACACATTTTAGGCAACTGTCCCTCAGACAAGGACTTATATCTAGAACATATAAAGATTGAATAAAAACCAAAACTTTGTGTTCAAAGACCCAATCCAAAAATAAGTATCTGAGATGAGCACACATGTGGATGATCTTGAGCAAGCTCAGAGGCCTGTCTTGTGCTCTCTGCCTCAGCTTTCTGATCTGAAAAGTGACGAGAGGATTGCTGAAAAGAATGAATTTAAAGTGTGTAATATAGACTGGATAATTTACTGAGTGAAATATAGGTGCCACTCTGCTGTTTTCCCTCTGCCTTCCAGGATTTGCATGATATAGGTGAGAGGATCAGATGGGAAATCTTCACTTAGAAGCGTAACATAAGAACTAGTCAGAAGAGCAGGCACTCAGTAGTCTAAAGGAAAACACAAGCCTAAACCATGTCCAAAGTTAAAGAAGTCACCCAGAGTGACAAGCATGTGGGATGCATGATGAAATAGAAGGATGATAATTTTTGCAGAAGATTAGGAAAAACATTCATGAGTAGTAATCTACAGAACTAGACCTCATTCTTATAAAGAATGGCAGATTTTGTCAGTTTTTAAGTAAGAAAATAACCCAAAAATATCATACAAGAAAAATTCTAAAATGAATAAGAGGTTTCTTAAATCTCATATTTAAACCAAGTTAGAAACTGCTCTCTTTATAAGGAAAGAGATTCCTAAGGGGCTTTTTAGGTTGTAGAGTTTCTTTAGCTTATTCCAACAAAAGGAGTACTACATTTTCTAATGAAAATGATGCAGCCTCTTTCAGCGTATATATCTAGATGCCAGTGCATCTGCAGTGGAAGGCTGAAGGCTGAGCTTCCATCAGTCACTGGAAACTAAAAAAGTCTGCTCTGGAAGCCAGGAGATGACCTCCAAGGTAAAGTCAAAGACTGAAGCTCTTCAAAGAAACAGAAAAAGATAACTCCTTCCTCATTTCCACTTAATGCTATCCATGTGATAAACTTCCCTACAGTGGCCTTGCACACACTAAGGTGTAATCAATGAACCAATTAAGTTACACTTCTCTTGCTCAAGTTGACACTCAGGCAAGCTGATATGTTAATGGCCTGATGTGGGGACAGATACAGCTCCTTTTCTCACCTATGTAGTGAAGTGTCGGGGTGAAGCCTGGAGATCTCAGCGGCCTGCACTTCTGTGAACCTACCTTCCTGTGGTGCCCACTAGACATTCAGACGATGTACTGCTGCATTGGGTTAGAAGGTAGATTAAATAAATTGGCAGAGGCTAAGTGCTGGGAACTATGCCTGGCTTATAGCAGACACACTGAAATGCATTTAGTACTGCCATCAAAGAAGAAGAAATGTGTGAAGTGGAGGCTCAGAGAAGCAGATGCCATGGTGAAAATAAGGGTGAACAGTAGAGGACTACCAGTGTGTGGCACTCTGAAAAGCCAATTTTCCAGTGACCTGGTTTTGAGCACACAGGTGTCACAGATCCAGAAGACGGTCATTCTAGGGTTATTTCCAAACTGAAGCTCAAGTCATCAGTACCCAAAGTACTGATCCAGAAATGTTCTAGGTTATCCCAAGATGGCTTGAATACATGAATTATATCTTAATATCTTCACTGTATACCACAGGGCTGAGAAATGAAGAAAAGACACAAAGCAAGACCTGCTACTTCTGAGGAACTGCTTGTTTGGGAACAAACTTATGTCTCAAGTTAAGAAATTCCAACACACGTCAATTGAGTTGTCAGCTTGTAAAAGGCCAGCAGAATTTTCTGGGGATATGGAGGCAAGAGGGAAGATAATCATTTATATTATCAAACATTCTTTATCTAAAAGGGAAACACAAAGAAGAAAGGAAAATAAAACAAAAAGGAAAAGACAAGGATTGCCACATGGTCTTTTTAAATGACATCCTTTCCTGGTACACTTAAATCCTGATTCAATTTATAAATATTAAACTTGTACTGCTATGTATAGACCATGTGTTCTGTAGGAACATTAAAAATGTGTAAAATGAGGCACCCCACAGGGATGATAAGAGCAATTCAAACAAACCAGAGAGAAGGAGGTCTTTTCTTCCTGAAGAAATAAAGTCACTTAACTGGAGTGCGTAAGCTCAAACATCAGCTGAAAAGCAGCTGCTCCTCTGAGAAGCTGAGCCAAAAGAGGGAGGTTGGACGGAAGTTGAGATGAGAGCTGTTTAGTTCTTTAATGCTCCTGTGTGTGGATAAAAGGGTAAGAAGGAGGAGAGCTTCTCTGGCACAAGCACTGACTTCAGCAGTTCTAGAAGTTTCTGCCTCACTGGACCTGATCTTTCCCCACAGCCGTCTGGAAGGGAGGACCGTGGCCAAGCACATGGAGTAGAGATGTCGCAGACCAGCAGGTCACACACCTGTGAGGCTGAAGCCACACTGCGATCATCAGAAGCTGCTTTTTGACTTAACAGATCACAATTTTCCATCACATATGTGCAAAGCATTTCATCCATTAGCATCTTCTTGGTTCTTTTTTCCATTAAAAAAAAGGCCAGAAATAAAATCCTCCCCTAAACCCAAACTTGTCACACGCAAATATTTTGCTTCTGAAATCCACTCCATTTTCTTCTGAAACACTGGCATATTTTAACCTGTACAGGCTCAGCTGCCCTCATCTGCTTTTGATTCATCCAAGTTCTCTCTTTCCTGGTTCTGAACTGAGTCACATGGAACAAAGTACTTTGCTGAGAGTTGTGGGCCATAACAGGGCACCTTATGAGCAACTGTCTTAAGGAATTTTTATTTTAATTTAATATAATTTAATTTCCATGCAACTGCCTGTCTGATTTCCTTAATTTCTACTGCAGAGAATTATCTTCCCCTAACTACAAAAATACATGCTTTTAAGCATTTGCAAAGTGACACTGTAAATCCTGTAGAGCAGAGGAAAGCTATGCAACCATGCAAATACGATCCCACATTGATATTTTGCATTCTGCTTTATGACATGAAAACACTATGTCACTTTTGGGAATCAAGGACAAAAGATCCTTTGCTCAGCTTTAGGGCCAGAGGAGACTGGTCAAGCAAGGATGGTTTCTATAAGGAGAGAGGCTGGGGCCTCAGGGAGCAGCAAAAGCCTCACTGCAGTGGCATGGGGTGAAAAGACAATGGTGTGGATGAGTCAGTGGTGGGCAAAGGAGAAGAGTCTACGTATATTCAAAGGTCATTTTGCATACTTGGAAATTTTCTGGATGTAGGCAGATACAGAGAGGTGGAAGTCTTGACTGACTGACTGCCTGTATCTAAGCAGGTCACTGAGGAGATGATAGGTGTTCATGGAGATGTTGCATTCACAAAGAACAGGTGCAGGATGGGAGCATACTGACTTGTTTTGGACAAGATAAATGTGGAAATTGGGAACTGGAGGTTTTTCTGAGGTAAAATTGACTTAGATAACATAAAAAAGTGTGAGAAAAGACTCAAATCAATGCAGTTAGAAATGAAAAGGTGAATAGAATTTTAGAAAATACAAAGATATTTCTTGCTTGTGGATAGGAAGAATCCACATTGTGAAAATGGCCATTCTCCATTTATAAACTGTTACATAAATTTAATGTGATCCCAATCAAAATACCATTAGCATATATCATAGATCTAGAGAAAGCATTCTTAAAATTCATTTGGAAACAGAAAAGACCTAAAATAGACAATCCTAGACAACAAAGGCAAAGCAGGAGTCATCACAATCCCTGACTTGAAATTATATTACAAAGCTACACTGATGAAATCAGCACAGTACTGGCAAATAAAAACCCAGATGTAAGGATCAATGAAATAGATTAGAACATGCAAACACAACTAAGAACATGCTTAGTCACCTAGTCTTTGACAAAAGAGCCAAACATGTTTATTGGAAGAAAACTTGATAGTCTTGTTAATAAATCATACCAGGAAAACTGGTTTTCCACATGCAAAAATCTAAGACTAAACCCATGTATATCTCCATGCACTAAACTAAAGTCAAAATTGATTAAACATTTAAATATTGAAATACAAACACTAAAACTACTGGAAGAAAAGGTAGGTAGAAATATTGAAGACATGAGGTAGGCAGAGAGCTTATCAAACTTCAAGGGAAATACTTCGAAGAATCAACAACTGGGACCTCATTTTACTAAAATGTTTTTGTGCATCAAAAGAAATCAACCAAGTCCAGGCTCAGAGAGTGTGTGGAAGAGCTTCCAGCTACCCTGTTCCCACAAGACCTCTCCAGTTCAAACCCAGAGACGCCATGAGAGTGAGAACCTCTGCCGCACCCTCAAGACTCTCCCACCACTCTGGAGCCCTCCCCAAGCCCACCAAGTAAGTAAGAACTTCTTCCTCACCCTTGGGACACCCCAGACCCAGCCCAAGCCCAGGCACTGCAAATGTGAGGGAGAACTTCCCTCTCCCCTGAGCCCCCTTGTCCCCTTCAGATCCAGCCCAGGCCTGAAATATAGGCCAAGGGTGAAACTCTACAGCTACAGTCCCTGCAGAGAGAGTAGGGAACAGAACCATGCAGCTATTCCAGGAGAATATTTCCACAGGGGCACAACAGATTCACTCCCAAGAATTGCTTCAGTAAGGAACAGAACACAGAAACCAAACCCAAACCAGGCACAACTAAATATATTCAATCTTTGAGGATTTGCGCCCAGGTATCAGTAGGTGCTAAGGTTATACCTGCACAAAAGTTCTACAGCAAAAGTCAGAGGACAGTGTTATAAAAAATGACAAAGAGAAGGAACAAAATGCAATCTCAGATCCCAAACCCACCCACAAGTACAGCGGACATTAGCACAGAAGAAATTGGGAATCACACATCTGAAATCTCTGAATAAATAACTTCTGAAATGAAGAAAAAACTGCAGAAAGGTATAGAGGAACTCAAATCAGAAATAACCTCGGAAATAAAAATCTCTGAAGCAATATCATCTGAAGTATATAATCAAATGCAGAAACAAATGGAGGAAACCCAATCTGAAAAAAAATCTGCAATAAAAGAACTAATAATTGCTTCTAAAGAACACTGATTAAAAAAAATAGAGGAGATTAGAAAAATGACAAATTTCATGAATGAGCAATACAGGAAAGAAATAGGTCGCATGAAGCAGGGTCAAAGAGATACACAGCAACTTAAAATCTCAATCACAAGCTTGCAAAACCATTTGAGTGAAAGTGAAACAGTTTCAGATCTTGCAGATGCTTGTGCAGCTATTGAAAAGGTGAGAAAGGATATCATAAAAACAACTATGATGCAGGAAAGAAACAATTCACCTCCTGCAAGATGATGTGAGACAAATAGGCATCAATGAGAAAAAAAGGAGTCAATACAAATGGTATCAAAAGAATATGGGCAGAAGTAATAGCAGAAACCTTTCCAAATATGAGAAAACAATCTTACATTAAGGTAACCAAAGAATACAGAATGCCAAATAACTTCAACCCAATTAAAAACACAAGATATATAATAGGTAAGATCCCAGAAATCCAGCACAAGAATAATTGGCTGAAAGCCGCTAGAGAAAACAAATAGATCACATTCAAAGGAAAACTCATCAGAATTATGGAAGACTTCTCTGCACAAACCATGAAGGCAATAGGAGCATGGAGCAGAGTATTTCAAGTCCTGTATGAAAACAAATTCCAGCCCAGACTACTATACCCTGCAAAACTCTCAAGTGTGATGGAGAAGTTAAACACTTCCATGACAAAGAACAACTAAAGAATTTCATGATGAAAAAGCCAACCCCACAGGGACTACTGAAAGAAGTTATAGAAAGAGACCAAATGATCAGAACTCCACGAATGAGGACAATTAAATACTGGAGAAAAAATAGTAAACAACACCACGTAAATAACATGAAAATCATAAGTCAATACATCTCAACTATAAGCATCAATGTAAATGCACTCAATTAACCAATTAAAAAATACACTGCCACAGTGGATTAGGAAACAAAACCCAACAATATTCAGTATAAAAGAAACACATTAACTCATAAAGAAATACACAGAATGAAAATCAAAGGATGGAAAACAAAACTACACACACCAGCACCTCAGAAAAAAGCAGGGGTAGCAATTCTGTTCTCAGACAGTCTCAAGTTCAAAACAAGAATGATAAAATGAAATAAAGAAGGCCACTATATACTGGTTAGGGAAAAATTCAAGAGAAGAGGTAACACTCATGTATATGGATGCACCAAAGAGGGGAGCACCCAACTATATAAGACAAATCTTAATGGACATGAAAAACCTAATATCCAATACCACAATCTTGACAGCAGATATTGACACTCCTTTTTATCTCAAAAACATAAGTCAATCAGACAAAAAATTACCAAAGAAATAGCAGAACTGAACCAGAGTTTGGAACAAATGGACTTAGTTGACATATACAGAGTGTTCCACACAAACAAAGCTGGATACACATTTTTTCAGCTGCACATGGGTCATTTTCGAAAATAGACCACACACTAATCCATACGTCATGCTTAAGTATGTGCAAGAAAATGGAAATTACCCCATGTATGTTATCTGACCACAGTGCAATGAAATTGGAAATAAACGACAGAAGAAACCAGAAGAAAAGCTTAAATACATGGAAATTAAACAATACCCTACTCAGCAACCAATGAGTCACAGATTACATTAAACAAGAAATTCAACAATATCTACAATTCAGTGAAAATTCAACCACAGCTTATCAGAATTTCTGGGATGTGATGCAAGCAGATCTCAGAGGGAAATTTATACTTGTGAACTCACACATTAGGGAAACAGAATGGGAACAAATAAACACACTGAGGCTGCACCTCCAACATCGACAAAAGGAAGAGGAAACTAAACACAGAGTCCAAAGAAAAGAAGAAATCATAGTCTAGAGCAGAAATTAATTCAATTGTGATGAAGAAAACAGTTCAAAGAATTAACGAATCAAAAAGTTGATGTTTGAAAGATTGAATAAAATCAATAAGCCCTTAGCTAACCTCATCAAAAAGGGGAAAGAAAAAATGCAAATACAAGCAATAAGGAATGAAAACAGTGAAATCACCACAGACCCAGTGGAAACTCAAAAGATTATCAATAGCTACTTTGAGAATCTTTACAGTTAAAGAATAGAAGACACAGAAGAAATAGACAGATTCCTCGAAAGGTACAAATTACCAAAACTGAATCAAGAAGATATAACAACTCTCCACAAGCCAATAACAGCCAATGAAATATGAAATGTAATAAAAAAAAAAACCTACCAACAAAGAAAAATCTAGGTCCTGATGGATTCACAGCTTAATTCTACAAGAAATTTACAGAAGATATAATCCCTATACTCCTCAAACTCCTCAATGAAATTAAAAAGGAAGCAGTCCTCCCAAAATCATTTCTGGAGGCAAGTATTATACTGATACCAAAACCAGGTAAAGACACAGCTAAAAAAGAGAACTATAGGCCAATCTCTTTCATGAACATAGGTACAAAACTCCACAATAAAATCTAGCAAATAGAATACAGCAAACCATCAAAAAGATCATACACCACGACCATGTAGGATTAATTCCAGGGATGCAAGGATGCTTCAATATTAGCAAATCTATAAATGTAATACACTATGAATAGAGCAAAATCTGAAAACCAGATGATCATCTCAATTGTTGTAGAAAAACGTTTTTGACAAGTCCAACACTTATTCATGTTCAAAGTCCTACAGAAAATTGGGATAGATGGCCTCAACTTCAATCTGATAAAAGCCATTTATGACAACCCAATAGCTAACATAATTCTATGTGGGGAAGAACTGAAATCTTTTTCTTTTAGATATAGTATAAGACAAGGATGTCCTCTATCAACAGTCTGATTCAACATGATTCTGGAATCATTAGCGAGAGCCATTAGACAAGAGAGAGAAATAAAATGAGTAAGAATGGATAAAGAAGTTAAACTATCATTATTTGAAGATGACATGATACTTTACTTGGAAGACCCAAAAAACTCCAATAAGCTCCTAAAATTGATACACAAATTCAATATCATACCAGGACACAAAGTCAATACCCAAATGTCAATAGTAGTCCTCCACACAGATAACAAACACAGAGAAGAAAATCATAAAATCAATACCTTTTACAATAGCACCACAGAAAATGAAATACCTTGGAATACATCTCACCAAAAATTCAAAGACCTTTTTAAGAAAATTATAGTACTCTGATAAAAGAGATTATAGAGGATTTCAGAAAATGGGAAGATATTCCCTGCTTCTGCATAGGAAGAGCCAACATTGTGAAGATGGCCATATTCCCAAAATTGCTGTACAGATTTAATGCAATCCCTATCAAACTGTCCGGCGCAGATCGGCGCAGAAAGAAAGACCCGAGACACCTTGTATTCCTTTTAGAAGGAAAAGATCTTTTCTTATTGCGGAAGCGCAGCAGCTTATATAGTATAGCTAAGCCAATCAGCAGCAGCCACGTATAAATATACAGCCAGTCCCGCTCTGTTGTCAGGCAGCCCCCCCACTCTGTCCGGATCAACAGGCAGGGCCATGCATTACTTCCTGTTATTCTGAACATGTCAAGGCGGAGCCCACAAAAAACGCCAAGTCATTACCCAGAGCACCAAGCTGCTGCTTGCACCACTCCCAACATCAAACTACTCCCACCATACATGAAAGACCTAGAGAAATTATTCCTAAAATTATCTGAAACCAGAAAAGACCCAGAATAGCAAAAGCAGTCCTGACCAACAAAGACAAGGCATGAGGTATTACAATTCATGACTTGAAATTATATTACAAGCCCAATGTAATAAAATCAGCATAGTACTCCATCAAAACAGGCCTGAGAATCAATGGGATAGACTAGAAGACATAGAAACCTCTATGAATACAGGCAGCCACCTTATCTTTGAGAAAGGGATCAAACCTGCTCACTGGAAGAAAATTCTCCTCTTTAACAAATGGTGCTGGAAAAACTGGCCCTCTACATGCCAATAACTCAAACTTGACCAAGGTCTGTCATCACGCACTAAGCTAAAGTCGATTGAAGATCTAAACATTAAAACAGAAACACTGAATCTCCTGGAAGAGAAAGTAGGGGGAACTCTTGAAGACATAGGGATAAACAAAGAGTTCATGAACAAAATCAAATCACACAGGTAACACATCAAAGGATTAACAACTGGGAACTCCTTTTTGAGAAGTTATTACACGTGAAAAGAAATTACTGACAAAGTGAAAAGACAACTCACAAATTTGGAAAAACTCATGACGAATAAGCACTCAGACAAATGTCTGCTCTCTAGAATTTATAAAGAACTAAAACATTAAAGCCCTAAAATTTAAAGACCCAATCCAAAAATGGCATCCAAGATGAACACACACTTCTCAGAGTATAAAATTAAAGAAGTGAATAAATACATGAAAAAATGCTCCACATCACTAGTCATCAGTGAATTGCAAATTAAAATAACACTGAGATATCATCTCACCCCAGAAAAAATGACCATCATAAACAAATCAATGAACAACAAATATTGAAGAGGCTGTGGGAAAGAAAGAGCCCTTCTCTACTACTGAGGGGAATGTAGACTGGTGCAACCATTATGGTAATCAGTTTGGAGACTCATTACAAAACTAGGACTGGAAATCACATTCAAAACATTCCCTGCTGGGAATTTTCCCAGAGGATTTGAAAATATCATATAATGATAAATGTGTAACTATGTTTATAGCAGCATAATTTGTGGTAGACAAATCTTGGAAACAACCAAGATGCCCATCACCTGAGGAATGGATGAAAAAGATATACTATTTTCATACAGTGGAATACTGCTCAGCTATAAAGAATGATAAACTCAAAGCCTTCATATTTAAAGTGGATGACACTTGATGATGTGCCACATGTGTAAATATTGCATACTCGCTCTAGTATAAACTCAAAAGATGTAATACAAATAGAAAAGTATAACACAATTAAAAGGAAAGTAAGAACTTGAGGATTAGATAATGAAGAGAGAGCAAGGACAAAAGATAGGAAACACCACAGGGGCAAAGCCAAACATTTGGATGCACAAGATGGGTAAGGCAATGATCCTGAGAATCTTCAGAAGCTTAACTGGTAGGATTCTCACCCTGGCTAACTATATATGCTGGTACCTGTGAACTAAGAAACTGCACTGAAGGTGACAATGTGCAACAGTAGAGTCGTGCTTACAGTGCCTGTCATTCAGGTCTTCTGAATACGTGCTGCTTGTCATGACATGCCAGTTGCTGCTGTGCTGTCTCTTAGGTAGATGTTTGTTTAAAAAGGAAGGGGGTGGTGAATGAAGGCAGGAGGTAGGAAAAGGGGTGTTTCTGGACTGTCCTGCTACAGTGCTCTATATGCTCAGATTTCTAAACGTCTGTGTAAAGATATGCAATTGTTTATTCTTATTTTTTAAAATATATATATTTTTTCTTCATATGATGTAGGGACTAGAAGTTTAACAGACCAATACTTGATGAAAAATATCTGTTCCATGCTATGCCTAAGTTGAGAGGTGAAGCACAACAGCCTAGGTTGCAGGGTAATAACAATAAGCTTCTCTTCTGGAGGGTTAAGAACCTAAGTTTGGAGACCATTAATTAGAGAAAAATGAGGGCTACAAAGACAGCCAACATTTTGGTCCTAGCCTTTCAAGGTCAGTGAACACTAAGGACATAGTAGAACCTATACTACAACATCATGTAACTCAGATGTGTCCCAAATTTTCTAATCAAGTAGATTATGGGGCCACAGAGGAAAGTAATTGATGATGTACAGTGTGCCTAAGAGTCACCTGGTGAGAAAATTTTCTCTCAGGCTTTCACCGAGAGCAAACTGGACAACCAATGGCTGTGACTCATCCACAAAGCTGACACTGGCAAAGGGTCTGCAAAGAGCAGTATGGGGTTACAGGGTAAATCCTTAGGGGACTTGACTGACATTATCATATACAAAAATTACATTTCTTGTTATATAGGTCTTGCTTTATCTTGGTCTTAACTATCCAGGAGAAAAGTATTAAAATGAAGTAGAAAAAGTAAAGCCATATTAATATGCTCAGCTGTAGAAGGCTCAACTGAACAACTTCTGACATTGACAGTCTTATGGAAAACCCACTACTATCATGGACTACTAGACTATTTTGGAATATTTTGCTGAATTCACACACCTATAATATTTAAACGACAAAATTAAACAAAAAGACAGGTTACAAATAAGCAACCATTTTGCATCTGTATATTCAAAGTAGGATAGATATACAGCTACATTCTCTTAATTCAATGAATGGAAAGATTTGTTCTAATACTGTTGTGTACAGGATGTCATGTCTGCATCTTGTTTAATAAATAAAAACTAAGACAACAATATGTAATGTATTAATTCCTGAAACTGTCATACTGATCGGATTTGAAACTGTCTCATTGCTATTTGTTTCTCAATAAGATTATGGGAAAAAAAGAGAAATCACCAAAAATTAGCTAATTCTATCTCAAACAAAGGACTCCTATCTAGAATATATAAAGAATTATTTTGAAAATCCCATCCTGAATATTCAAATACCAAATAAAAAATAGGCATATGAGATGAATGTGTGCTTCTCAGATGAAGATATATAAATGGCAAATAAATAAATGAAAAAATGTTCAGTATCATTGGTCCTTCAAGAAATTCAAATGAAAACTAAGACTCCATCTTATACCAGAAAACATGGCTACCATCATGAAATCAACCAGGACCAAATGCTGGAAGGGTTGTGGGGGAAAAAAGGAATGCTTCTACTTTGTTAGTGGGAGTGTAACTGGTACAACTACTGTGGAAATCAGTGTGTAGATTCTTTTAAAAATCTAAAATTAGAGGTCCTATTTGACTGAGCTATTCTCTTTTTGGATATTTCCCCAGAATAAGTGAAAACATCATACCAGAATGATATATGTGCATCCATGTTTATAGTAATTGGCCATAGCTAAATCTTGGAACCACCCAAACACCCATTACCTGAGAGTTGGATAAAAAAGATGTGATATTTTTGTAAACAGAGGACTACACAGCTATAAAAAAAGATAAACTTGACGCTTTTATAATTAAATGTATACAACTAGAGACCATACTCATTAGTCAAATAAATAAGTCAAATGTGTAAATATCATATTGTGTCCCTAGTGTAAGAAACTGAAAGAGAACATAAGAACTAAAAGGTGAAATAGATATACTGAAAGCTAAAGAAGCTGCACAAAAGGAAAAAAAAAAAACAACTGAGGTAAGGGGAGATAAAACAAGAAAGGGATAAAATCAATATGTACATATACACAAGATAGCTAACATAATTGTACTACTAATTTCTATTAGCTCATTGAAAGGAACAGGACAGTTAGTGCTTATGTTGTTTAATCAATTTTACAAGCCTGTTTCTGATAATCTGAGAAACTACTTTGAGGGCCACCCAAATAGCTCAGTGGATTGAAGTGCCTGCAACAGGTGCAGGGGCTAGGGGTTCAATCCTCAGGCCTGCCATGCCAGCCCCATCCCTGGGGTGTGCTGAGACAGCAATTGAGACTGGGCGTGGTGGCCAGTGCCTGTGATCCCAGCTCTTGGGCAGCTGTAAACAGGTGGATCGCTATGAGTCTGATTTAGTAGTGAGACCCTGAAGACCCTGTAGACCCCCTCCCTAAAATACAAAAAAAGAAGACAAGAAAGAAAGAAACTGCTTTGAAGATAACAAAATGCAATACAAGAATCACAGTTAATTTCCTATCATCTTCATTTTATATTCTGTATCATATTGTCATTCTTCTCTCTTTAAAAAATATACCCCTAAAAAAATTATCAATCAAAAAATGGGCAAGTGAAATCCATAGACACTTCACTAAAGTATAAACAGCAAATAAATACTTGAAGACACGCTCAGCACTGCTGACCATTACAGAAATGTAATTTTAAGCAACAGTGCAGTTTCCTCTTACCCCAGAAAAAGAAGACCATCATCAAGAAATAAAATATTGAAAAGTGCTTGCAATGTTGTGGAGAAAAAGAACTTATGCTACACTATTGGTAAGAATATTACCTAGTACATTCACTATGGAAATCAACATGGAGATTTAAAAAAAATTCTTAAACTAGAAATTCCACTCTACCCAGCTATTTCTGATCAAGGAATTGTCGCTAAATAACTAAAGACATTATCTTGCAGTGACATATGCATACCCATGACTATAGCAGCAAAATTCATAATAGCTAAATCGTGGAAGGGGCCTATTTGTTCACTAATAAATGAATGGATAAAAACGAAAATGTGGTATTTATGTCAATAGAGTACTACTCTATCATAAAAAAGATAAAGGCATTATCTTTAGGAAGAATTGATACACCTTGAGACCATAAGTTAAGTGAGAAATAAATCATGCTGGCAAACTTAAGTACTGACGATTTCTATTACATGATAAAACCAAATTGTAAATAAAGATCAAAACTTAAGATAGTATGATACGGGAGTGAAATCTTTCTCAAATGGGAAGGAAAGACATAGAAGGAGGGAAGAAGTAGGGGGAAAGGACGTGAGGAAAGATTTAGGATGCATTATGTTCAGTTACCAACTTCCCACAAGGAACAGAAATGACACGCTGCAAATATGTGCTGATAAAAAATTATAACTCAGCTAAGATCAGAATATGGTGAATGTTTACAGTTTAAATCATTTGTTATAGTAAAAGACATATTGCCATTAATTCCCCTCAGAATCCTTCCCCTGGCTCTGAGCACATGTATTCTATCATTTCTTGCTATTTTCTGAAGCCATTCTGCAAGTCCTCTTGAGTGTCTTGAGTTGTACCGTTGGGGGTGCCCCAACATCCTGAATTTTTGAGTCAATTCAAAACATTAACCTTCCATGGCTATTCTAGCTTCAGGCAAGTGCCAGAGGTCACACAGTGCCAGATCTGGTGAGTAAGGTGAATGACAGCATATTGTCATGTTTTACTAACCAGCTTTTCCATGTTTGATGACATTTGAGACCAGCATTCAATACAGGGTTATTCGTTTGTTTTATTTTTCATATCCAGGTTGGTACAAACTCTAACAAAAGAGGGTTTCCAAAACTGCAGGAGAAAGGGACAAGAAAGGTCAGATGGGTCTATTATGACAAGGATACATGGCAATATGTATAATAATTTTAAACATATTAAGCAATATGTTTCATAATTTTTTTTTAAATTTTAAATATTCACTGTATGTTTTCATCATGCCTTTTGCATCCAACTCCCATTTGCTGAAGCAGAACAACTAGAAGCTGAGAGGAGGGGCCATTTCTGGAGGACCTGAGGCAAAGCAGAAGAATGACAGTCTGACAGCTGATTGAAATCACATCTGACAAGGACAAAGAGGACTAAGGGGCCAGTGGGTAGCTTTGGTGGAAGGGGCAGGAATGCAGTAAGGCTTGACAGAATAGTTTGTCTATCCAGAACATCAGTGTCATGTCTAGGGAGGAACATGGCCCTAAAGGTCTAGAGAGCTTGGTGGATGGCTTCCGGAATGAGAACAGCAAGTGTATTTCTATTAGTTTTCCCATCATTAACATCCCTAGGACACAATACCACACACACACACACACACACACACACACACACACACACACTTTAACGTTTTATTTGGTTTACACTTTCAGGGAACTCAGTCCATGGTTGTTGGCTGGAACCAAGACAGCAACCTCATGACAGCAAGAGGGTATGGAGTGAGTCTTCTTAGTTCATGATGGCTGGGGAACAGGACAGAGGAACAAGGCCAGAGAGGAGTAGGCTAGGGACTAGACCTAGACTCTAAAGCTGTGGCTCCATGACCCACCAGACACACCTAGAAGCATGCTCCATCAGTCTCTCCAGTGATTCACAAGCAAATTTAGTCAACCAATTACCACAGGAACCACACACATTGTCATATCAGCCCTGGCATTTGCTCTGCAGTGGTACAGATAGAAAAGCATTTGAGATGGAGTCACACAAAATTCACATGAGTAGATTTCCTCAGAAATTTACAGTGCACTGTTCTAATCTGCAACCATATCTGCATATAGTTCTTTCATTTATGATGAATTATATCCCCTCACCAACTTCTGAGCTTAGGAAAATCAGAAATCTTCTCATACAAAACATAGGTGGCTTAAGGATGCGCTTCCATGATTGCTATTCTCCCTTGATCTTGACTCTCTCAGTTTCAGAAAGTTTGGCCACCTTGGGCTGACTGATCTCTGATCCATTCCATAGAGAAGCCATTCTTTCTAGTGGTGGAAAGTGTGACCTCCATGACTAAAGTCCACTTCCTAGTCCTGCCACCTGTTGACTTTATCTCTGTTTCCCCATATCTAAAAGGAGAACAAAAATAGTACCTCTCTTGAATAGCTATTATGAGAATTAAACTAATCAATATACATCATGTGACTGCAACAATGCCAAGCATACAGTAATGTCATTTGTGTGTGTGTGTGTGACTGGAGATTGACCTCAAGGCCTTCAAACTGAGTTACATCTCCAGATCCTTCTTTAAATTGATTTTATTTTGAGACAGGGTCTCTCTAAGTCACTGTCGTGCTCAGTTCCAATCTTCCCACCTCCTTCTCTCAGAATGCTGGGATCATGGGCAGACACCTCCACTGCAGACTGCACAAGGTAATTTTACACAGATGCTGGTGGCTGTGGTTGTTAGTGTTTACTTGTATATGCCTCCTGGCCTACAGTTTCTACTCCCACAGGTTGGAGTGGCCAGTGAGAAACCTAGAGTCGGTGAAATCCATATCACAAATGCCTAAAGAAGAACAAGAACTTCAGTGAAAGTGCCCCTCACAGGTAGCTATGTGCAGTGACAAATACCCACTCCAGATTAAAAGCATTTCTCCTTCATGGGAGGTGACTAGAGGAGAGATACCAAGTCATGACTGTCCAAAACCACCTTTTAATTTCACTACATGCTAATTTTTCAAGTCTTAACTTCTCTCCAAATCTTCTGCCCCACTCAACTTATAGGAAAAGAGAGAGATCTGGAGATATCCTATATTTTTGCAGGGCCTGGGTACACAGTGGAACAACACAAAGTCTTTCTCAGTTTATTTCTGAGACAAATGTCCTAAACCACTGGACACTGAGAATGACTTGGTCTTGATAAAATCTGCTAGTTTTGCCACTGGCCATGTGGAAATCTCAGCCTGCCCTGGTGATCTTCATGTAAGGACCAGCAAAGAGCTACCTTTCCAACAGAGCTCCACTGAAGGGAATGTGAAAGCCCAGGCACACACCAGAATGGAGGTCCAAGAACCAAGTCTTCAGTGGAAGAACAAGAGCAGCAAGCACTGGCGGGGAAGAAACATGTCTTTTCTTATAGGTTACAGACCTTTCTGAAAAGGAAATTTGTATTCAAGGCCTGGATATCTTTCAAGTTGTCACCAATAGAGAAAAAACAGAGGAGGAAAAACTGAACATAAAAAGTAGAAACATTAGTACTAGTAGCTTAAATTTACTGAGCACTTACTATGTGCCCACCACCACACTTAATGGTGTTATAAGTGTCTTCATATTTTATTCTCACCGTATTTATTGCCCCTCCTAAGCAGCAGTTTTCTGGTGAGGTTTTATTGTGGTAAGGTCAAACTATGGCATAGGATTTCATCTTCAGCAATGGTGGATCTGGGGGCTAGGTAATTCTTGATTGTGGGAGCTGTCCTGGCCACTTCATGGCATTAAGAAGCAACTCTGTCCTTAGCCTCACAAATACCAGGGATACCCACTTCCCACCCTGATGAGTGACAACAAAACATAACCCTAGACATTACTCAATATTCCCTAGTGTGTGCATCTAGAATGTTTCTCACAAGCCTCATGATTTCTGAGGTAGGACTTTGGGAAGCTAATTGGATCATGTAGGCCCCACCTTCACCAGCAGATTTATCTCTGATAAATATGGTGTTAGGAGGTAGGGCTTGGTTTGGAGAGAAGGGCCATTGAAGGTGTGCCATCCAAGGGTGTCTCTTCCTGCCTCCTCCCCCTTCCTCTTTGCTTCTTTATTGTGACAGGTTCAGAAGCTTTTCTCCTCCACACCTTTCTACCATAATATTCCTCCCTTGGTGACCATTCACCATGGACAGAATCTCTTCAACCACAGCTAAATCAATTCTCTCTTCCGTTAAGTTGTGAGTGTTGTCAGATATTACATCCAGTGATGGAATATTAGAATAGTACACTTGGGCTGCAAAAATTGCACTTGTTTGAAAACCACTGCTCCAGTATCTCATGAAAATCTCAGTAAATTCTGCCTCCAACATTTATTACCAGCATGATTGTGCACTGGTTTTCTTATTAGAAAATGCATTAACCACATTGTATTGTGAAAATCTTAGCTGAAATAATTCTTGCATCATACTTAAAACAGAGCCTCAATACATGTTATTTCAATTACTCCAATTCTCACTTTCTTTTCTTTTGAAAGTACAAAGGATTGGATCCAGGGCCTTGTCACTGAGCAACATTTCCAGCTTTTTTTTTTTTAATCTTTTTTGTTTTGAGACAGAGTTTCCCCAAAATACTAATTTGCCCAGGCTAGGTCAAACCTGCCTCAGCCTCTCGGAGTACTGAGATTACTGGCATGCACCACCATACCTCAGATTTTTCCTTCTTTTATACAGAAGTAGAAATGGAGAATCAGAAAAATTAAATAACTCATGAGCTTCTCAGTGAAGGTATATGGCTGAACCAGGATTCACACCCAGATCACTTGCACCAGAGCCACATCTTCTCAGCCAGCTTTCCTGGGAGAAGCAAGGGGCCCTTTAGGGTTGAAGAATGCCCTGGTCTCAGCTACTTAGGGTCCTCTAGCAGTGAGAAAGACCAGAGCTTGGTGGCTTTTCCAGGACAGCAACCTCACGCCCATCAGGGCGGCAGTGGCTAGAGCTGCTTAGCCAGGCAGCCACAACAGTTCATCTGGTATTTGACATTGTTTGCCGGCCACCACAAGTGGTCACTATCAAGGGTTACTATTTGTGTATCTGTGAGTCACAATATACCAGACTCATAAGAGCCAGATGTCACAGCTGACCCAGACAAGGCCCTCAGCCCAATCCCCCAGGTTTTATGTGTCAGGCCTATATCCATTCATAAAACAGCTCCCTCTTAAAATATAAGTCTCAAGAAAGAAACAAAATAAGAAATATCTGAAGTTGATTGTGCAATTCTGAGAAAAGTACAATTGATTTCCAAGCCTTTCCCCCCACGCCTCTCATACTTTAAATTCTGGATTAATTCTTCCACGGTTCAAAGCAGAGGCGGGGACATAGTGTCCATCACCCGACCCCAGAGGAGGAAACAGGAATTGAAAGACATAAGTATTTAAGAATGGAATAACAACATTATGGTTTGCTGCTGTAAATGTTAAAGCTAGAAAATATGTGCCACTAAGCCTCTCTCTCTCCCCTCCTTTCTTTTCTTCTTTCAAACTTTGGAACTAGCTACTTCCTCAGAAGCACAGCTGAAAAATCCTTAAAAATACAGGAAGGCATACACAGCAGGCTCAGGAGCCAAGGTGTCTGGAGCAAGAATTAGAGAGGTTCACATCAGCTCCCTGTTGTTAAAATTACAGCTGCATGGAAGATGGTACAGTATATCAACTGGGGCTGGGGAAACTTCTCTAGTTCTCCAGGAGGAAAAGCAGCTGTGCTGGATGAGACAGAAGGTGGAGGGTTCCACATCCCCTTCTCCATCACTGCTCTGTGCAGGAGGAAGAATCAGAGATGCCCAGCTGCAGGGGCAGATCCTAAGCACATCTATACATCACTGGGAAAATGTCTAAATGGCAGGTCCATATTTTAAAAATAACAAATGCCTAATGTAAACTCTGCAGCTAGCATTTTTTTTTCCTTTTTTTTATTTGTGTTTTTGTATTCCTCCAGGGGTTGAAATCTAATCTCTCTTTTAGCAAATTACACCTGGATCTCTCTCCTCTCTCTCTCTCCCTCCCCACCCCCTATACCCGCCCTCCCTCTTTCCCTCCTTCCCTCCCTCCCTCTCCTCTCCTACCCATCCCTTCTGTCCAGCCCCCACTATGCTCAGTGTCTATCCCATAAGTACACCCAGCTAATTATGAAGCCTGTGCACTGTTGCAGAAACCTGATGTCACTATGGAATTGTATTATGGGGCAGGTGCTTCCCCTTTCCCCAAAACACACACATCTGCACACACCAAGGTCCACAGCCATGGTGACACTGCTAATCCTGAGGGTCAATGTTTGTCAGGTGTTGACAGCAAAGGAATCCATATAATGTCTGTGCACCTGACTCTGTGTGTGTGTGTGTGTGTGTGTGTGTGTGTGTGTGTGTGTGCTTGTGTGTGTCCAGCTCTCCTGTGAGGTGTCCTAAGGGTCTCACTATGGCAGTCACTGGAGTGATGCAAGCTATTCAGTAGCTGTTCTAAGAAACTTTGGCCCAGGGCTAAGCTTGCTCCTGCCCCTCCATGTTCTCCCTGACATTTCTCCCCTCCCCAAGAGGCACTTCTGGTCAGTGAGGCAACGCAAACATCCTTCTCCAGCTGCGCCCCACCCCGAGCCTGATGACCTATGTTATTGGCCAGCATAGAGTCATTTTTTAGTTTAACTCATGTCCGGTTAGACACAAAGATATTTTTAAGCCTACTTTGTGGGGGGTGAGGACAGATGAGGGGTCACTCCGAATTCATTCCAAATTGGAGCCTCAAAGGCCAACCCCACAGAGAGGCAGAAGGAGGAAATGAGTCACTCCCAGGCCTAATGGTCTCTTATAATGCACTCAAATTCTTTCTCCCATCGAAGAAGGCCAGGGACTGTGGCTGAGATTCAGCTCCTACTTGAAATGCAAGTTCTGCCTCTGAATGTGCCCACTGCCTCTAATGCCAGCAGCCCATGTCCTAATGACACATGGCCTGTCCTTGCACTGGGCTGTCCTTACGTTATTCAAAGATTTGACCAAAACATTTCCCAGATCTTCACATTCCTGTGATGACTTGTTGAAAGATAATGATGAAATAAGGTGATTTGATAATGTTTTAGGAATCACCCACTTTTCCCACCTCCCTTTAGATGCATTCTTTTTAAGTCAATCGGTAGAAAAATTTAGCATTGTACAATTTTGAGTATTTGTCCCTTATTGGCCAATATTTACTCTATTTATACAGTCACTCATCCATGCAGCAATCCATCCAGAATACTCAATCTGCAGGCGCATGGGAATCCAGGAACCACTCTGATGGACAGGTGTGGTGCGAGAAAGGAGGCAATCTTGCATCACTGTGGTCTAGGTCTTAGGAATGCGGCATCTGTGCATAGCACAGGTGGTCAGTGCCACCTGCAGGCAGCAAAAAGCCTTCTGAGACCAGACAAGCAGGTGTTTCCAGGCAGAGAAGTGGACAAAGTCACAAGAAGCAATGAGGGATCGTCAAGCCAAGTGTGTTGTACATCTTGCCAATAGTGGATTTTCTGCCGTATATTCTCAAACTCAGCATTTAGGAAATTTCTGGCACACAGTTGGCAGCTAATAAATGTACCCTGAGGAATTTAGAAATGAATCTGATGAGTAGTAAAAGATAGGAGTCATAAAATATGCAAACAATGACTAAAGGAAATCAGTGTGATTGTTAATTAAAAATACTAAAAATAGAAACTGAAGCACACCCAGCTAGATCTTTGGTATATTCCAGAAAGAGTTTAAGTCATCACAGGACAGTGGCATATCCATACTCACATGTCTATAGCAACACAGTTCACAACTGCTAAGCTCTACAAGCAGCCGACATACCTATCCATGGATAAATGGGCATATATATGTATATATATATATATATATATATATATATATATATATATATATATATTTTTACCTAATGGAATTTTATTCTGCCATAAGGAAGAATGAACCATGAACTCATGTCATTTTCAGGAAAATTGATGGATGTTCAGACCTCAATGTACAAAATATAAGCCAGACACACAAAAAATTAAATATTTTATGGTTTCTCTCATATGAGAAGGTAAATCTATCAATAAATAAAAGATTTATGTAAAGGAGAGATGGTACAAAACAGGAAGATAGACTTTTTGGAGGTGGGGAAGAAAAGAAAAAATACATATATATATTCCCCAAAACAAATGTAAATATTAAGCATTACAAATACATGACAATAAAAAGTGCAAAAATTATGTCTTTAAATAAGATATTAGGTGAGGGCAAGCAGTGTGGCCACTCCTGTAGTACAGGTTCATGGCAGATGTGGTCAAAACACCACAGAAGCTTTTCCACTTGTGTTACGTGGCAAACGACTCCCAGCCACCCCTAACAGAGTGCTGCCCACCTAAGTAAGTGGGACCAGTTTTCCATTTGCATGCAGAGAGAATCCTTATAAGGAATATGACAATGAAGAGCAAAAAAACAAGTTCAGATTTAGACAAGGAATGCTTAATGAATCTTGGAGCATACCTGGGGGAAGAATATGGACTAGAACATCTGCTTATGGGCTACATTTTCCATGGTGACAGCAAGAGAAACGTATTTCAATTCATTTCAATGTTGCCTTCGTTTCTGTTTAACAAATGACTTGACTGCCTGCAGTGGCAGTATTATGCAATTCCGGGGAGGCTTATAGAGCTGTGAAGATGAAGGGCTCCAGAGATGCAGAGGGTGGCTGGCCTTTGCATGCTGTGCTTCAGAAAATTATAAAGGATAGATAGCGGGACTTGAAAGAGTAGTTCCTATTGATATGTGTAAGAAATGGTATAGAAAAGACATTTTAGGAAAAATAAGCTAAAAATACATGGAGGCGAAAATGGAGAAAGGAGAAATAACAGGGTGAAAAATATGTCCGGAGTATACAGATGATGAGTACTTCCAGGAGTGAAGTCACAGAATTCTACCCTAACGATGTGGCATCAGACAGGATAAGAATCAGATACTGTGTTCATGTTTTCATATTTTGGGGATTTGAAGAAAATAAAGGACATTTTAATTTTTAAGAAACAAAGACCATAAGAGTCATAGCTCTTTTCTTATGGCTATTTGGTCTCAGAAGGAAAGCTCAAACCCCTGGCTCAGCTCTGAGTTGCCTTCCTACCTTTTGTCAGGAAAGGTACACAGCCAGGCTTCCTGCTTGCAAGATAGGAAATCGAATGAGCCCCTTGACCAAATTATTTAATTGCTTTGGTCTTCAATTTTCTCATTTACAAATTGGTAATGTTCATAGTTTCAGCCTCAAAGAACTGTTATAATCACTACAGAAAATCTGAGCATCTAGCCAGGTGCACAAGAAGTGCTTAGTATATAAGAACTGTGGCTTGAGGATACTAAACTCACACTGTAACCCAGGGCATGGATCTTGCGCACCTGGCTTCCTAAAATACAGGTCTCTGCTCCCTCTATACCCAGTGTGTGGCTTTGTAGCTCTAATGAAGACCTGGACATTGTGTCCTCGGTGATGCCACTGACACAGCAAGCACTCTGTGAGGACCCCCACTCTGGGCCACGTGGCCTTTCTCCACTGTCCATTTTCATACCGACTCTGGGCCTTTACTTCCTTTTACTAGGAACCCCTAAAGAACTCAACACTCAGAGAGAAAGAGAGAGAGAGCTGATAAGCTCATCTGTGAAAATAGTTATTAATTAAGTTTATGGATACATTTTATGTATATAAGATGAACACATCCATTATAGAGGCTTGTGCCTGTACATAATATCAGTTGATTATTATCTTTCATTCCCCTACACTCACTCTTGTGGTGTAGTATGAGATGTCCCCACAAATTCTCATGTGGTTGAAGGTGATTGGTGAAACTATGGAGACACTACATTCATCAGTCAGTTCATCCACTGTGCTCTTAGGAGGTGGGGCTTAGTTGGAGGTGAATGAACTGGAAGGAGCAATTCTTGCCATAGTACCTCCCTTTTGCCTCTGCTTCCTGCTGTCATTGAATGAGCAGTGTCCTCTGCCCAGACCCTTCCACCACCCCTCCTGCCTTAGAGCCAGCCAGCCATGGACTGAAACTGTGAGTCATAAAAAAACCTCTTCACTAAGTTGTTGATGGCAGATATTCTGTTCCAGTAATGGAAAAGCGACAAAGGTACCCAGCAACTTGCTACCTATTAATTAATGTAAGTTAACTAATTTATGATGAGGATAGCATCTATTTTAGGCACTTGGAATCATGAAGGGAAAATATTTAGAGGAAAAATTTAGTAATAATGCTTTTGAAAGTCTTAGCTCTTATGGTGAGGTTTCTTTGGAAATATAGAAATTACCTAAGTAATAAATGCAATCAATATTTCTACCCAATTAAAAGGAAGAGTCTTCTTTTCATCCCATGAATACCACGAAATTCAATGTCCTTTCTCATATAATCCTTTCTCCTTCCTACTCTAACCCCATAAACCTTACAAAGATAGGACTATGCTATCTGCTTCAAATCAGCTTTAGCCAACATTTCCACAATACCAAAATATTGTTTGACACCTGGCCTGGGTATAGATAAAGTGGGATAAAGTGGGACAAGTTACAGTTTCCAAACTTTGATATTTCCTCTTGATGTTTCCTTTTTGTTTATTTTTCAATAATGGAAACCAGAGCCTCTGCACTGAGCTACAAGCCGGCATTTTGTTTATATTTTTATTTACTTGTTTGTTTTCTAATATGAGTATGATCAATACAGTTGGATTCTCTTTCTGGATGTTCAATGTAAAGTTTGAAGAACAGAAAGTTCTGATCCATATCTACCACTTAAGGATCTGGAAGTCCCTGAGTGAGTACTTAACTTTTCTGGGAAAACACTAATATTCCAACAAAATATACCATAAATGAAAACTTCTGAGATGAGTTGGGAAACATTGGATGCAGAAAGAAATGGTAGTGTATTGTCAATATCTGCAAATATTTCTGTCCCACTCTGAGCACCTATCCCTGGTAGAGAACAAGAATATGACCTCTTTCTCAGAGCAACCTGTGTTACAAGACTGATAGCTCCCAGGAGAGCCCCATAGAACTATCAGAAATAGCCTCAAAACATTGCTGGTTTGCAGACTGTGGTATGAACCTTATACCTAACCTATAAATAGAGGAGGAAGGTCCATAAAGCTTGTATTGCTGGTCCTTGACAAGACAGAAACCACCATCACACAGTCTCATTCTCTCTGCAACACAATTGGCTCTCACCAATGTGTTATGAGAAATACGGAAGTGAAGGTAGCCAACATTTACTGAGTGCTTTCTATTTGCTACATACTATACAAATAATGATAGTTCTCTAATCCTCAGCAGTTTGGTAAGGAAATATACACATATGTGAATAAATGAGCTAATGGGGCCAGGCCAGGGGCCACTTGCTTAATGTTAGTACCAAGGCCAGAATTAGAACCTGGGCCTGTTTGAGAAATAACTCCAATTGTTGCTTTCAATAAAAGATTTGTTTTTAATTTTTTAATGGCACTAAAATACCTATAAGAAAATTTTCCATCTTAAGCATTTAAAAAATGTAATTCAATAGTGTTAAATATATTAATATTGGTGGACAACAATTTTTTTTTTTTACCTTGAAGAACTGGCCCTGTAATTATCAATTAACAATAATTTCATTTTCCCTTGCTCCAGTCCCTGAGGAATCACCACACTATTTTCTTTACCTGAGAATACAACTGCTCTTCATACCTCATATAAGTGGAATTGCACAAGGTTTCTCTGGTTTTGTCTGGCTTATTTCACTTGGGGTATTGTCTTGAAGGTTCATCCCTATTGTACTATATGTCAGATTTGCCTCCCTTTAAAGGGGGCATAATATTTTAATTCCATGCCTACACTCCATTTTCCTATTCATCTATGGCTTTTGTTTCTACATTATACCTATTGTGACTACAAATATGGTGCTTACAGGAGTTTTGCCACAAATATGGCTGTATATTTATTTATGTCAGATATTTTCAATTTTTCTGGATATATTCCTGGAAGTGAAGTTCCTCACCCCTGTAGCGCTTCTGTTTTTAACGTTTTAAGAAATCATCACGCTGTTTTCCATTATGGTTTCATCATTTTACACTCTCACCAGTTTCAATTCTCCGTGTTCTCACTGAGACTTGTTATTCATAATTTTTGCTCTTGTTCATCCACTAGGTAAATAATTATTGAATTTTTGATATAATTTCACCTATAAAAAACCTGTAAATATAATATCATGTATGCACCTTGTACAATACCAAAACGTTATGAAAACAGTTTGCTATGTATTAATTCATCGACTCTGTATGGTTAAGGTGTTTTGAAACTGTCTTATTGACATTTGTATTTTAATAAAATAAAAATAAATGAAAAAAAATTTTCGCTCTTGTTTTCATAGTAACCATTTTAATGGAGTTTATACTTTCTGTTTGCTGATTTGCTTGATCGATGATGACATTGAATCTTCTTTTTTTTATAATTTGTGGCCAGCTCAGCCCACCTTCTGGGCAGGGCTGGTGTGGCATGTGGTGCTGGAGATCCAACGACAGTCCCTTCGTGCTTGCCTAAGCAGGTGATTTAGACAACTGAGTTATCTCACCAGCCCAATGTTGAATGCCCTTTCATAGACTTTAAAGAATTTGCCTATCTTCTTTGGAGAATTATCTCTACAAATTCCTCGAGTTACTTTTGTTGTTGTTGTTGTTATTTAGCTCTAAGGGTTTTAAAATATTTTGGACATTAACTCCTTATCACACATACAATTTGCAAGTGTATTTCCCATTTACAGAGCTACATTTCACCTTGCTATATAAAATCTTTGATGCATTAAAGTGATAAAAAATTTAATGTAGCTCATCTTATCTGCCTTTTCTTTCCCATTTTGTTGCCAGGGTTTTGATGTCCTATTCAAAAAATCATAGTTAAATTGATTGTCGTTAAGATCTCTCCCATGTTTTCTTTTAAGAATTGTATCCTGATAGTGGTTATTTTGGCATTTTTGTTTCATTTTTGAGTTAATGCCAGTACACTGTGTAATGATTCAACTTCCTTTCTTACAACATGGGCTGACTGATACTACATGAACATTCCATTCCCAGGACCATTTATTGAAAAGATTGTCTTTTCCCTATTGAATGCTAGGGAACATCTTAGTGTACCTGTTAGAAGTCAGTTGACCACACATACAAGATTCTATTTTTTAAACAATAAGCTATGACACCGAGAAGTTTTCATACTTGTATTTTGTTTCTTTGTTCTTCTTCAACATTGTTTTAACTACCAAAAGACCTATCTTGAAGAAAAAAATAAAGACTATTCAAGTTGTAAAATAGAATGGAATCCTTAAGCACACAAACTCTATTTAGGTTGACCACAAGCAATCAGTAAAGATGTGAGAAACCACAGCACAGGAGACTATCAGCTCTCCGTCATAAATTAGGTCAGTTTAATTTAGCCTTAGTTCTACATTGTTTCTCTCTTTCTCCTGCTCTGAACCCCATCTTTAGATCATGAGAAAGTCTGATTTCATTTACATCTTGGAAGCCAGGAGTCCCAGAGCAGCAGAGTCCAGAGATGAGTGGAGAACAGAAAGATTTATCGAGTACCAGAGATCATTGTGACCATTCAGGAAGTGGAACTGCCTATTCAATTTCAGTGGCAAGAGGTGAGAGCCTGACAGAAGGAAAACATCAAATTCCACAGAAAATGCTCTTGCAATGCAAAGCAATGGGACTGGACATGGAAATCTTTCTTCATCATTTGCAAAGATACAGAAAGCAGCAAGAAATATGGAAAAGGCAGCATTGGTAGCACAATGGGAGGAGTGGTAAGAAAGGTTCCTGGAAGCTTGCAGACTGAGTCCAGCAGAAAAGCCAAGGAAACTTGAGCAAGGAGGCAAGCATACAAGATAGGGAAGAAATAACTCCCAGTGAGTGCTGCGGCAAGTGCAGTTAGAGATGTTCTCAGATCCCAGGCCTATCTCCACAGACTGTGCTGTGTTCCCCACAGGTGTCATGAGGCCAAAACTGGAAAACAGCAGAAGGAATTATCTTATCCACTTTGCCTCCATCCTCTTCTTTCCATCACTTGAAACTTCTCCTCAAGTATTCCTTGTCAATACTGTGGTTTCGCCTTCTAGGAAATCCTTACCTTCTAAATTAATCCTCTCTATCCCAACCTTATGTCCCTCTGCCTCAGCCTCTAGTGTGCTTTAAAGGCAGGTACACACACATGCATGCACATAAGCACCCTAATTCACTCTTTTGCCTACCTTGATCTGTGTCTCATGAAAGAGCCTGTTGCCTATGACTGGAATCTCTCACACAGGGAATGCTGAGAAGCTGGATTGCAAGGCAACATCTTCTTTGAGGGCTTTCCTTGTAGTGCCTTCACGTTGATGGACCAATGGGTTGTAGAGGAGTGTGAATTAGAAAAGGAGAGTCTGGTGGAGGAAGAATTGCTGACAGAGAAGTTAGTGTAATGACAGAATAAGAATATACATGGAAATAAGGCAATGTTACACTTTATGAAGCATATATCTGTCAGGCTCTACTTTACATGAGCTATATGCACTATTTCCCTCTATTTCACATGAGCTGTATGCACTACTTCTGCATTCTGTGCCCATGGTACTGGCAACTGAACCACACAGAGTTATTCCCTTGCACTTTTTAGATTTTATTTTGAGACAAGTTCCTACCAAACTGCCAAGTTGTCCAAGTGGGGCTAGAACTTGAATCTTCCTGCTTCAGCCTGTTAGAGTGCTAAGATTACAAGAGTATTCCCCAATGCCTGGCTTCTCAATTAAATATTAAGTATTACTGCCTTCTGCTTGCTAGTGATGAAACTGAATAGGGATGAAGATCAGTGTGTGCTCTTTTATGGAAACTGTGAGATAGGGTCTGGGGCTGGGAGACAGAGGTTTGGCCTCCTGTGATTAATATGTTCCCCTTCTGTGGTTATGGCCAGCTCACAGGAAATTCAAGTTTACTAGCTAGTTGCACAGCCTCGTAATTCTCTGTAATTGAAGGAAGAGGCAACCCTTCTGTTTTCTTTCCAGCGCGTAGATTGGTCACAGAAGCTTTACGCTTACAGGGCACATTACCAGTCAAGGAAATAGGTCCATTGTTCTGCCTGATGCCCTTCTGTATCCAACTTGGGAGACATCAGCAGCCTACTGGCCTTCTAAGTCTAGGTGATGTTTTGGAGAGTTAATGCCTCCATCTTCTGCTTGCAGCACTATGAAAAGCAGGCAAGAAAAGGGAGAAATCAACACAGAGAAGCACTGACTGGAGGACTCCATATCAGAAAACTTGAGGGAGTTCTCTGCAGAGGCCTGCAGAGATCTACCAATTCCACCCAAGACTGAAAGTAGAAGAAAGAAGGGCAGAGGGACAACCTCAGCTGTCGGAGCCCCAAGAAGAACATCTGAGCTGCCCATTTTCCAAGATCTCACAACTTCCTCCCCCATGCCCCTCCATGTTAATGAATTCTGGGAAGAAAAATAAGAACTCTTCTCTGACCTAGAGGGTGTGTATGCATTATAAGACAATGACTTTTCTTTCCTGTGTTCTGAGTGACCCAATAACATTCCCTCATAGCAACTGCACTTTTATATGGATTAAGAACCAAATGTTGAAAACATAGCAGAAAAAGGAATCTTATTGCAGTTTCCAACCTCAGACATGCCAAGAACTGAGAGCTTCAGGAAAGTTAAATCAATTACTTAAGAACTTTCCATTTTTTCAGCTTTTCTCAAGAAAAGTTGGAGGGAGACTCAAACCTACCTTTCCAAAAAAAAAAAAAAAAAAAAAAAAAGTATATAAAAGGCAGTGAACTGATAACTAAGGCATTTCTGCAGGTTATCTGCTAGCTGTGTGATTGCTTGAGATTTTCCAAGGGCACACAATTAAGTCCAGAAGGCTTTCTGAAATTACATTTGAAATAGCCCTTTAATCAGTGATTATTCCCAGGTTATTTGAGCAATTTGCACTGTTCACTTCTCATTAAGTGCAGTTGATCAAAATTCACTGTTTTGAAGCAAAAAGAAGCTTTGAGTTCATAGACCTTATTGGCCTTTTCCTGAAATCCTATGAATTTATTCAATATATTATTCATTAAACATTTTGATTGATTACTAGGCATTGGGAAAAGTACAGGGCAAATGGGAGAAGGATGAGCAGATTTCTGTACACCATGGTCCCCTTTGAAAATGTCACACTGAATCTTTTTATAATGCAATTAATGTATGTGAATAGAAATAAAAATAAATAATTCATTTAAATTAATTCACTTTCACTTAGGTTTGTTGAATACCTCATATGGGAATTCAGAATTAAAGAGAGTTTAAGTATACAGAATTCAGAGGAAAAGATAGACATGTAAACAAAAATCCACAGACATATATAATCCATGTTTCAAGAGAGAAAATATTTATATGGAAAAGTATAATTCTCCTCCAGAGAAGCAGAAAGAACTACCATAGAATGATGAAGACAAATCTGGCAGGTGATGATCTTCAGAGATGGAGCTTTCTATGTGCTACAAATTTGACATAGCTCACTGTATTCCACCCACAAATATATAGTTATTTTCATATCTTCCAGGATTAGTCCTTATTGAAAGTAGGGAATTAGAGACAATGGGAGAAAGAGCTACTTGTCCAATGTTACAAAAATAGTAAAACACAGTTTGAATGCAAAGATCTAGTTCACATTCTGAGAGCAAGTGAGATGGTTCTTCTTATGGCTCAGATTGAGATTGTCCCCAAAGGCCTCATATGCTGGTAGGTAGGACTTTGGGAAGGTGATTGAATCTTGGGGTCTTATAGCTAACTCATTGTCAGGAGGTGGGACCTGGATGGAAGACATGTGTCACTGTGTGTATAACCTGGAAGGATTTCTCTCCCTGACCTGTTGTCCCCTTCTCTTTCCTCCCTATCCACCATGACCTGAACAACGTTTTTCTAACAGATCTTTCTACAGTGTCTTTTCTGCCTTGAAGCCAGCTAACCATGGACTGAAAATATGAGTTTTCTATAATTTATCCTTTAAGTTATAGGCAATAGATATTATGTCCCAGTAATAAGAAAAATGACTAATATGGTCCTGGACAGGTGTGTGTCCAGAAGAAGCTATGGACAGAATCCTAAAGTGAGTATAGCTGAGTTATTAATAAAACACAAGACCATAAAAAAAAATCAAGAAAGAGGAGACTTTTAAGGAAGAACAGGACAAAAAAGCCACAAATGGTGCCAGAATCTTATGCAGGACAAGATGAGTTATAACATTTTGGCAATCAGGATGTGGTTGGAGTCCTTAAAGAGAGGAGTTTTAGCAAAACATTGAAATCTAGAAATAAAATAGAACATCTCACCACATATTAAAGTAAAATCAAAATGGATCAAAGATCTAAATGTTAAAACACAAAAACAACCCACTGGAAGAGACATTAGGAAAAACCTTTTAAAGACATAGGCTTAAAGAATGAAAAAGAAAGAAACAGAATAGAGCTTAGTGAGAAGGAAAGTAGAGTTAAGAAAACAAAAGAATCAGGTAAGATGCTTATGAGGATAGGTAGAACATAAGGCCATGACTATCCAAGGGTCAGGTAGATATTGGTTTGCTTTATTTGTAACCTGACTCAGGATGGACAGATTTTTAAGAAGGTTTGCATGTAGTGTGATTGAGAAGAGACTCTGGGATAAGCAGAAACAGGTTTCATCAGGAAGAAAATTCTCCAAAAAGAAAGAAGAAACCAGCATTGGGGTCATAAGAAGTGACACAGACAGATCTGACAATAATCAGAGAGATTAACATAACACTGCACATTGTCTTTTATTTTATCTGAAACCAGGATCATATATCTACATTGGAGAGTAGAGATAGCTGTACAATAAGTGAAACTGGGGGGAACTGAAAAAGCTAGCAAAAAAGGCATTTATTTGGAGGAAAAAAGAAATGTGGTGGGACCTGGGGTCTGTAACAGGCAGTTGTGGTAGTGAGAATGTTAGCATCTGGTGACCCGCTGTCCCTGAAGGAGATGGACAGAAAAGTATCAAAGTATACAGAAAATGGGGTACTCTACATGCCAGTAGCTGAGTCCCCACTAAAAGCACAGAATAATTTAGGGTGTGTCACATCATCCCCAATACCCTTGATAGATGAAGGCAGGAATGTGCATGTTAATAAAAATGTGAGGGAGGGCAGGAGAGAGAACTCAATGGACAAAGTGCCTGCTTAGGCAAGTGCAGGGACTTGGGTTTGATCCCCGGTAACACATGCCACTCTTTCTCTACCCCCGAGGTGCACTGAGCCAGTGAGGGAGTCCGGGCATGTGGCAGATGCTGGGGCAGCTGA
Organism: Ctenomys sociabilis; assembly: GCA_004027165.1. Classification (NCBI taxonomy): domain Eukaryota; kingdom Metazoa; phylum Chordata; class Mammalia; order Rodentia; family Ctenomyidae; genus Ctenomys; species Ctenomys sociabilis. The sequence continues at coordinate 57,944 of PVKA01011477.1, forward strand.
AACCAGGAGGATCACGATGAGTCTGAACTCACAGTGAAACCCTATACAAAAAAAAAAAAAAAAGTAGGGGAAGGTAGTTTTAATGTTCTCTTTATGTGCCAGGTACACTCTACTATGCTGCATTTTATGCTTGGGTTTGTTTCCTGGGGGTGGGATCTAGAGCTTCCTGCACATTAGGCAGGAGGATTTTACCCCTGTGCCACACCCAAACCCAGAAGCTCATAGCTTTATATAAAGGAGCACTTAATTTTCCCAGGAACAATATGAATTTATTGGTATCTCCAGTTTATAATAGGGAAAATGAAGGTTAGATAAGCAACTTGTTTAGAGCCATCAAACAGTGGACATCGGAAACAGATTTGGAACCTAGTTTTATTTATATGATAATATTGTATCTTCCTGACAGAATATTTTCTAACCTGAATTTCTACCAAGAGTCTAGGTGGAAAGATTTTTTTAGGGAAGTGTCTGAATTTTATTACTATCCTAGGAAGCCCAGACACGAGAACATCCCATTCATCTGTTCATACCACAGACTGTTTTTTTTTTTTTTTTTAGCACAAGGTCTAGCTAGTAATCAAGGATCCACATGTGAGAGAGAGCTGATTCCTCCCAAGGGGCTCTTGTAGTCTCTGAACAAAAAGAGACTTTAACAAAAATACTCATTTGTCAGGTGAGAAGGATGGGAGGTGGCCATGATGGGGAGAGAGGTTCACCAGAGGCTGACCTTATCTAAAATCGTTCCCAGGCTAGGGCAGGCCTGATAGCTCAGCGGACTAAAGCACCTGCTTAAGCAGAGTGCAGCGGCCATGTATCAAGCCCCAGCCGGCAGTGCTGGCGCCGCCCCCTGGGCATGCTGAGATGGAGACAGACGAGGAGAGGCGGCAAGCACCTATAATCCCAGCACTGGGGAGACTGTTAACAGGAGGATCACTAAGAGTATGATCTACGTACTGAAACCCTGTAGACCCTGTATCCCCTTTACTAAATGCATTAAAAAAGAACCTGACCTCATGAACATAGGCGTGCTAACAGTGAGGCAGAGGAGCGCGGCAGGCAGCGAAGCCCTTCCAGACGAGGTGAGCTGTGGACAGTGCGTAGCCCGTGGCAATTGTAATCACAGGAAGCCAGAGTGGCTATACCAGGTCCCCGAACATCAGAAAGTAGCGTTCTTCTCGATTTTTGATGTATCAACATATCATCTGATAATTATTTAATTAATATTGTATTAAAATCACTTTAAAAATAATCCAGCTGCCAGCTTAAAAATCCACAAAATTGTTTTCTTCAACATTTGTTTTTTCTAAGACATTAATTTTTTAAGAAATTATTTGTGTATCTAATAAACCACCTGTGACATGTGTGGCAAAAAGGGAACACACTAGGCAAGAGGGTGGAGGCGAGCGTTTGGCATGGTGAAGCCTAAACAATCGTGGATGGGGAGTCCTTGAGTGTGTGATGGGGTCTCCCTGTGTACCACGTGGGCACATGCAATTGCTTCTGTTTGTAATTTTGCATGTCACTGCAGAATAGAAGATCCCAGGGGTCCTAGGTGACAGGTTAAGTCACTCTGCTCCAGGTTGCATTATGAGAGGACTCATTAAAGCACAACAAATGTACATTCACCTGCTGTTCTCCTTATTTGGATTCCTATAAGCCACTCTGGTGCCTTGAATAGCCAGACCTATAATTTCACAAACCTTTCATCGTAGCAATAGGCAAACTACACCAGAGGATGCGCCTAGAGCTCCAGAAGCTGTAAACTGGCCATGTGCTGTGTGGCACAAAAACTTCAGTTCTCTGCCGCCAGAAGGAAGAGACTGATTAAGTCTCCAGCAGGCAGCTGGAGCAAAGAAGACAACCCCAGAGGATCAGGTCGTTGCCCCGGCGTATGTGCTCCCTCCCCAACCTGTCAGCCAGTGCCTGTGGAAGGAGGCAGGGAGTGTGGCTGGCTGCACTGGGGAGCTTGGAGGCAGGAATAGAGAGACACGGTATTCAGGCTCTCAGCTCCACCGCTGAGGCTGCGGTGGGTCGGTTAGTAAGTGCTGCCCCTCATCGTGCCTAGAGAGAGAGCCAGACAACAAGGAATACCTGTCCTCCACTGGCAGAACAGCTCCACTCAGAGGCCACTCTGCCTTCCTCAAAAGGCAGGCAGAAGGAAGGAGAGAAGAAAGAAGCCCAAAAGGATGGATGGACCCAAGGAAGAATGTGCCTGCCGCCTCCCATGTACCACTGTTTCAGGTCCAAAAGCAGTAGCCAAGAGCTCGTGTTAAATGGTGAGCGAATGAAAAGGTCAGCGTGTCCGAGACCCAATTACCCTTGGTCTGGCACACAGGAAGGGCCAATTAGTCCTCATTAACTGGCTTTGCGGGGCTCGTTGAGAGCAGCTCTGCCCCTCTAGCCTCAGCTAAGCCTGAGTTCCTGGCCCAAACATTCCATTGTGAACCTACTTTTCTCAAGAATCAGGCTCAGCTATAAATACTTGCTGGCTTGATCCAAGAGGGAAAAAGACTGTGACCCAGAAGTAATGAACTGTTCTTCTTAAAGCTTTTATTCTTGTCTATAATCAGCATTCCCTTGACCTCACAGGGATTACATGAATCAAGCCATCTTTACCCATGTGCCCCCTCACACTCTCAGTCTCATGTGTACACACATGCATAGTCATCCACATTCAAATGATCTGACTCTGGCTAAGAAGCAGGACCACACTGACACTGTCTCATTTCAATGCTTTAAGCACAATAAGAACTATAACTGAGTCACTGGCACCTACTGTTTTGTATTGGTCAAACAATTCTTTTTTTTTTTTTTTTTTTTTTTTTTTTTTTTTTTTTTTTTTTTTTTT
>PVKA01011478.1:6781-60895 GCA_004027165.1 Ctenomys sociabilis
GCGCCTCTGGTATCCATTTTCTTCCATGCAGGAGTAGCTGCCCATTAAAAACCAGCTGAGAGAAAGCAGAGTCACAAAACTGGTTTGCACACATTGACCATGCCTGTGGAGCATTCCCTTCTCCCTGCAGCCCAGGAATACTGTTTTGAGGTCTTCATTGCCTCAGATAGGTCCAGCTCTTCTAGGGAAGAGTCCTGTGAGGAGATGGCAATGAATGGAGATATAACATGAACCGAAGAATTCAGCTATGTGCGCATCTGAGGAAAGCATTATGGCTCCTATAAAGATGCCCCTCACGAGGCCTCGTGCACTGATTTGTCTGGATCATGGCTGGACAACACCCTGAGATCGAGGGTGTGCGATAACTGAACTGGTTCAACATGGGTCTGGGTGTGGAGAATAGGAAGGCAGAGCCTGGATGTGGGTGGCACCACCCGAAAAGTGGCAGCCTGTGGGGGATGTAGAGGAGAGGAAAGGCTGTAGCTGCTTCGCTGCAGCCTTGCCATGGACCGCTTCTCCTCTCTGGCACCCATCTCTCATCTCACTCTACCTTGGAGCAGCCAGCTCCGAGCTGACACTGCTACAGAGAGCCGGAATAAATGTGATCTGAAATAGATCATTCTTTCTCTAACGTGTGCGTGTCAGGCAGTTTGTCTCACCTACTGGAAAAGGAACTAAGACAGAAAGTCAGGAGAACCACAGGTACAAATCCCATGAGATGAGAACGTGCACATACTTGTCTCCTTGTAAAAGAAACCACCTGCTAAAATGCTTTCTTTTCCTTAAACTAAACAAAAAAAAGCCAAACACGAATCATATTTTGTATGATTGTGTTTATGTGAGACATCCAAAAATGTGTAAATAGAGACAAGAAAGGAAACTAATGATTTCCAGGGTATGATGGGAGACACAAATAGAGGTGCTTACTGGACATGAGGGCGCCTTTGGGGGTGATGAAAGTCCTGGAATAAATAGAAGTAGTGACAGCACAACACCGACTATACCAAACGCCATTAAACTGTCCACTTCAAAACAGTGAGTCATTTATTTTATGTTATATGAATTTCACTTCAATTTTAAATAAAACAAGCAGTCACTTTGTATATTCCTATATCCTTCTCCCCTAATCAGGATCCCACCCCTTCTGGAGAATTCTTTCTTTTCCTCTCATCACTATTTTTTTTAAGACAGTACAAATTAGAATTAAAACAAAAAAATTACAAGTCATACAGAATTTCACTTAACAAAGTAATATGAAGTTCACAGTATTTGCTGTAATGCAGTGTTGTCTTCCAACCAATTATTCATATTAGCAGATACATGCATATAAAATTGGAAGAAGAAAGAAAAAAAGAAATGTATAAGAAAGTAAGAAATGCACAAACAATTGAAAAAAAGAGGTGAAACAAATTAAGGCATGAACTGCTTCTTTTCCACAGACCAGCAGAATGAACTTATTCAAAAGGAAAGAGTGACTGAGCTGAGGAAAAGGTGTGGGGAAAAGAGATTTATCTGTCTATGTAAGCAGGATGGCTTGGCCAACTCATCACTGTTTTTCCTTCCTTGCCTTCTCCTTCTGTTACACCTCTTAGATTGGCGAGCAAGTGTCACTGACTTTACTGGGACAGTTCACTCACTCAAAAGACGAAGCCAAAAGATACAGTTGTTGGGCCCTCCTCGAAGAAGAAAAAGTATTTAGAGAAAAATAAAGAATAAAATGAATAAATGGGGGCTGGGGAGATGGTTCAGTGGAATAAGTGCTTCCCTGGCAAGTGCAAGGATCTGAATTCAATCTCTGGTTTCACAAAAAAAAAAAAAAAAAGAAGAAGAACAACAACAACAAATGTCTTGAAAATTACAACACGCTAACTAAAAATGCAACAAATGCATCATGCTATCTATTTCATGGCTCTGTTGTTTCTTAAACTCCCTGAGAGAAACGTGCCATTATTGATAGCCTCAGATCACTTCCTGTCTCATTTTATGTTTTCCAAGACCTGTCTAACTTCACCCTTGTCACAGGTACTTTCCACCCATTACTGGGACAAAGTACCCAACACCCAAAATTAAGGAAGGGAAAGTTTATTTCGCTCACAGTTAGTGGAGGTTCCAGTCCATACTCAGCTGGCTCCAGGGCAGAGTGGCACAGGGCAGAAGGCAGAAGGCAGCTGTTCATGGCTGCAGAAAACAGCAAAGAGCAGAGGAAGGAACAGCAGCTGCAGGGTCTATCAAGCCTGTCTCCCTTCCTTCCACAGTGAATGCCAAGCTGGGAGCTCCACCAGGGAAGTGCAGGCTGCTTCTGTGAAGATCAGAGCTCTTCCGAATTGCTGTACTGCAATGATCAAGCTCCAAAAAAGAAGTGGCACACAGGAGCCTTCCTCAACCCCTTTATATACCCTTTAAGCTCTGAGTCACTCTAAGGCAGGCCTTTCCCACCCTAAGACAAGACCCTGCACCCCATAGGGGCAGGGCCTCCATGCTGCTGAGCCCATCCAGCTAAGCTTCTGACCCCTCAGTTCACACAGTGTATCAACCACCACAATCATCTGGACCTTTGACTAAACTTCCTGCTGCCCGCTCTTCTCCACTGAGATTCTTCATGCTTCAGTTGGAATAATTTTTTACAGAACATTTATTATGTCAGCCTGCCTCCTTTAACATTAGACGGCTCCCAGCTACTAATATAATAAAGTCCCAATTCAAATAGAAGATGCCATGGCAAGACGAAGCCAACTCCATCACTCTGGCTCCAGTCCCACTCCTAATTCACTAATCACTGTCTTCTACATTGTTTCACATTTTTGTCTCATTTCTTATCCTTTCATTGCCAGAAATACCTGTCCATTCCTGGCTATCAAAATCTGTCTCATCCTTCCAAGCCCACTCCTGTCATCAATCTAGAAACATCTTCACTGACTTGCATGCTTATAATTAACCTTCCTCTTCTTTTTCCAATAGCAGCAGAAGGGCTGCAGTGTTCATGGGATGAGGAAGAACCTCTTCTGTGGCTTAAGGTTGTCTCAAAGATGAAGACCTTGCCTTGGCTGGCTCTGTGTCCCCAGCTAACACAATGACTGGCAGATGTGTACCAAGACATCAGTTTGTTGAAATAAATTGGACTGGAAGTTCTCAAAGAAAACCAAAAGGATTTTTAGCAACATGTTCTGGACTTCCTGAGCCTCACTTGTCACTTCCATGACATTGAAATCTGCAGCAAAGACCTTAGGAATTAATTAAGTATTAGGGCATTTCTATGCTTAGACACAGGCACCCGCCCATGCACCCAGGTAACACTCCCATAGAACAGCACTGTCAGCCCATGTTCCCTCGCTTAACTCATTAATATTTAATTTCTCTGGCTTTCAGATGTAGTGAATATTTTAATTACAAAATCTTATTACATGCTCTGAGATTTTCAAAGAAACAGACACAATTTTCATAAAAGTTTTATGAATCTGACTCAATATGTGAATATATTCCAATCCAATAAGTTTTAATAACAATTAAAATTTATGACATACTTACCTTGTGCCAAGCATTATGTCATTTAATCCTGACTTCAGTCTTAATGAAGTACAAAGTGTCTGCCCAAGGTCACATGAAAGCTGACTCAACCAACGCTTTGCCTATTTCCAAAGCAGACTTATTTTTTTAATACCTAATATTTATGGAACTCTTAGTAAGTACAAGTTACTATGCCTTTTCCCAGAAACACTAGAAAACCAATACTTCTCTCTCTACCCAAAGAAGCTCCGACTAGTCCTGCAGATGCCTGATGGGTAAATGCCAGTGTCCTCACCCCGGGGGAGCGTGACGGGAAGGCTAGGTTCTGCTACGATTACCAACGTTGCCAAATGGACTCAAGCTCGAGTGATCCAGCTAGGCCACATCCAGTTGCCCACCCCCGTTTTCAAAATGACAATGACTCTCCAAGGGTGTTTTGTGAGATTTACTCACTCCCCAGCCCCCAAAAAGAAAGGATTTGGATCCAAGATCTTACCTCAAGCATTAGCCAACTTTTGTACAACCCTAGCAAGTATCTCCAGCTTTGAAGATCAGACCTCCTCAGTCACAATCATTCCACTCTGCTATTGCAGCACAAAAGTCACCATAGACGATGTGCGCAGGAATGAGGGTGGATGTGTTCCTACAAAATCTTACTTATGAGTCTGGATTGTTCACACACATCCATAAACCCACCTCTTGGAAGCTTAGGCAGGGGGATTGCAAGTTCAAGTCCAGCCTGGGAAACGTAGTGCCTTTAAGCTCTTATCTCATATGTTTCAAAATGTTAACAAGAGCTGGGGCAGTAACTCAGTATGAAGGCCCTGACTTAAAGCCCCAGTGTAGAAAAAAAAGCCTTTTTTATGGACACTGAAATTTGGATCTTGTATAATTTTCACACGTCCTGAAATATTATTTTTTTATTTTGGTTTCTCTCCAGCACTTAAAAATACAAAAATTAGCTTGTGAATTTTCATTTGCCAACCTATACTTTACAATATTCTCCCATAATCCTCCCATACAAGCCAAGAACCATAAGAGTTTCTATTTTCCAGATGGGGAAAGTGGAAGTACGGGAAGGTTCCCTGGCTTTGAGATAGCAGGCAAGTGAGTCCCAGCTGGTGGTCAGCAGAGTGGTCCTTTAGACTGCAGGTCCTGAAGTCCCTGCTACCCCATCACTTTGAAGAAGGAGATCATGGTTTGCATTCCTCAGTTGACGCCACCTTGCACAGCTCAGCTCGGCCTCCTCACAGCACAGCACAGTGACTCAGTGTTTGGTGGCAGCAGCTGCACAGATGCCAGCCCCAAAGCAGCTTGCTGGTACACATCTTGGTAACAGCTGCTGCCATTTTTTTTTGGCTAGAAACCATGCAGCACCACAGCAACATGGGAGAGCTGGAGAAGACTGGGTAGCAGCAGCTGAGCAGCACTTTGGAGCCAGGATCGCTAGTGCAAGGCTTGAATCACCTGTTGTCCTTCTGGGGTGAGACGAGCCTACGAATCTCTGTAGTGCTTTTATACAAATATAGACCCACCTGTAAGTATGAATAAAAATGCCATATATTGCATGCCCGCCTGGGACTGTATGGAGGCTGGCATAGGAAACTATAATTTGGAGCATGCTTGCCAAGTCCCAGGTCAGACAGCACAACAGACTCTCCACTTCACGTCATCCAGTCTGCAGGATGACCAGGCCAGGAAACAGCACCAGGCGGGATTTACAGCCTTGAACATGCACCAGGAACTGACCTAAGCCTTTACCTATGGGGGCTTATTTCATTTTCACAGAAATCCTACAAGGCAGGTGCTACTAGAAACCTCAGTTTACATTGGTCTGCAGGAGAAAAAGCATCACAAGGAGTCTCGGTGGCAAGGCTGTCTGCCCAGGGTCACCAAGCCAGTGAGTGGCAGAGATGAGTTTTGAACCCAAGCAGACCAACTCTATGTGCTATAAACCAGGAGTGAACAAATATCTTCATAAAGGTCTAAATGGTAACTATATGGACTTTGAGAGCTACACATGGTCTCTGTCAACCACATCTTTCTTTTTTTATGTACTTAATACAGGGTCTACAGGATCTCACTACACAAATCAGATTCATAGTGAGCCTCGTGGTTTCAGCCTCTCAAATGCTGGAGCTCCCAGCATGCATGAGCATGCGCAGTCTCAGTCTCCATCTCAGAACACCCTGGGGCAGGGCCAGCAAGGCACACCAGGGATGAGCCCCAAGCCATGTGTCTGCCAAGCAGGTGCTTTGATCCACTGAGCTATCTGGCTGGCCCACCACTTCTTTCTTTTCCCTGTTTCTCCTCCTTCTCTTCTTGATGTTCTTCCTCCTGCGCTTTTTCTTCTTGTCCTCTTTCTTTTTTGTTCCAGTGGACCCATAGTTTTATTTCTTACATACACTAGTTATATTTTAAGTTAACTTACATATGTAGTATTTTGTAGGAGCCAAACTTTATTATTTACATGTGGTTACACCGTTATAACATAGTATTATCTTTGTTGAAATGCCTGATTATTTATTTAATAGTTTTAACATGCTTGTTAAAATTGTTCTACTTCTTCATAGCCTTTTAAAAATGTAGAAATTTTGGAGCCAAGGAGATGGCTCAGTAGAATAAGCAAGCACTTCCTGGCAAAGCACAAGGACCTGAGTTCAATCCTGGTTCTGCAAAAAAAAAAAAAAAAAAAAAAAGTCCCCATCTTGGAGGCTGAGGAGATGGCTCAGTGGAATAAGCACTTCCCTGGCAAGCGCAAGGGCCTGAGTTTGATTCCTAGTTCCACCAACAACAAAAAAAAGTAGAAATTTTTTAAAAGGACTAGGGAAATAGCTCAGTGGCATAAGAACCTGCCTGGCAAAAATGTGGAAATATCTTTAGCTCAATGGTGGTTCAAAAAAAAGTCCTTTCTAAGCCATTATCCTTCAGCATAGAGATGGTATGGTCTACATGTCTCTGTTCCTGCAATTCATATCTTAAACCTTAATGTCTAATATGAGGTCCCAGGACATGGAGGATTTTGAAAAGTGATTATGTCATTATGTTAGATGCTTATTCTGACATAAGATTGGCCATATGGCTTCTTTGACATAGGATTTAAGTAAGCACAACACATGCACAGATTGGAACCACACTGATGCATGGTTGCTCTCTTATCTCTCATGCCATCACTATCAGGACATGCTGTCATTGGTTTGCAGGAGGACAGGTATCACATAGGACAGAAGCCAAGATTGCACAGTCCCACAAAAAGCCAACCTAACCTTACCAGTCCCCAAGCTCTCATCTACCACTGACAGGTGAAAAAGCCAGCAAAGTTGAAAAAGGCCAGCTACCCAATAATAGCCAACCACAAAGTAAGAGCAAGTGCATCTAACCTCAACCAACCTGGAACGCTGTATTTGCAGGAGCCCATCGAATACACAGTGTTCATCTCTGAGCTTGTTGATTATTTGGGATGTGACATGGTAGTAGCAATAAACAAGTGATACATAGTAAAAACAAACACTTGGGCTGTAGTTAGCAGAATCTCAAGTAAAACAAAGGAAGGAAAATACAGTGATGTCATATGGCTCCTAGAATAGTCCATAGAGCTCAAGATCTAAATCAGCCCTTCTCTGCCCTTCTTTCTCCAGTTACAACAGTCACTGAGTTTTGTAGTTTGGAGGGCAGAAATGCAAAGATCCCTTCTTTTGATTCCCAGTAAAGCTTCCAGCGGAAAGCAGTTGTTGATTTTGAAAAGCAAAGTAAAATGGTGAGGGCTCTTTAGGAGAACAGAACCAATTGAATATATGTGCATAGTTAAGCAGGGAGAGTTAAGTGGGTCTATGGAAGCTGAGGGTGCAGCATCCACAATGGCCACTGCATAGTGGAGAGCCTGAGAATCCAGTAGATGCTCAGTTGAAGAAAAAAGAAGCTGCAAACCAAGAGAGATCCAGGATGCAACACAGTCCACAATCAGAGGCCTTGAACCTCACTGGTTAGCTATGGTAGGAGTCTGCATTGGAAAGCTGGAGACTGATGTCCAAAGATGCCAAAAGCAAGAGATGCACACACTCCAGGGAAGCTGGAATTTTTCAAACCTGGATGAGTTTCCTTATGTTTTTATTCCATCTAGGCTACAAGCCTAGACCCACCAAAATGTGTTTTCTCCCTTCTATTTTCCAGGCTATGGGTCCTTTGTCTCTATAAATACCCCATGGACATACCCAGAACTGTGCTTTACTAATCTAGACATTTCTTATTCAAGTCATGTTGTTCTATCAGTATCGCGATTGATAGTCACAGTGGGGTACTGTAATTTGCTTAGCAGGAGTCAGATCATTCAGAGTTACATGGGAACATGGGTTTTCCTGCTATGACCCTCTGCATACAGCAGAGAGATGACTCATGCTAAGCTTCATAGCTGAGGTAGAATCTCGAAGATTTGTATCTGATTCTCCCAGATCCTTCAGAGTTAAGTTTAAAGTTGTACTCAGAAGCCCTATTGTCTAGTTTCAAGTATGATTTAATTATTACTGACCTATGGGTGATTTGACTTCCCTCAACCTTGCTTTCATCATCTGAACAGTGGGATTTATGATAGTGGGTGCTATTAGTATTTTTATAAAATTATATGATCTAATATTTGCAAAATTCTTAGAACAATGGCCATCACAGAGCAGGAAGTGTTCCTCCCAGTGCACAACAAGGGAATGTATGAAAAACCCACTAGAGGATATGTGAATAGTGAAAGGATGTAAAACCATCAAGAAGGAAAGGGAAGAAACCTTGGCCAGTGTCAGGAAATATTGGTTGAACCACTTACAGGCAAGGCCATGAGAAAGAGGAGTTACAGCATTAGTTGGTAATAAAAGCAGTAGATACCTTAAATATTTGTATTCTTCCTGCTGCTATAATTCTGACACATCACATATTTGCTTTGAAAAAGAAACTAGAGCCTCTAGGGCTAACCAACTGAGGGAAAAGGAGGGTCATGCATAGCTGGATATTTCTCTGAGATAGGAAACTATCCAGACACTTATCAAGGTCCACCCAAATGTAGAATTTCCATACAGATGGTAGACACTGTTTTCTGAGTACCTATTACTTCTCCTTCTTTGTGAGACAACAGAACCTGGATTTAGACCAGGCTACATGTCCAGGCCCAAGAAATCAATCATGATTAATTTAAACCAAGGATGGCAATCCTATTGTATAGTTCTCCATCCTCTTTAGCAGCTTAGAAGTACATGAGACAAACTTCTTCAGCCAGGCACAATGATACATGCATACAATCTCAGCATTCTGGAAGACTGAAGAAAGAGGGTTGCAAGTTTGAGCCCAGTCCTGTATCAAAATGTAAAAAAGTCTGAGGAGGGAGGTAACTCAGTACAAAGGTCATGCATTCTGTCCCAGTGCCAAAACAAACAGTCCAATGAAGCATAAAGAAATGCTGCTGTGATCATTTGTGAGGTGTAGGAATGTTTTAACTGAGTTGATAAAAGGTTACATATAGCTCATAGCTGGCAAGGCCTTAACTTCCATGAACCAACCTTGAATACAGAAAGGATGTTTGATGAAGCAGTAGCTGCTTTGTGACCAAGTCAAAAAACCAACCATGACAATCAACAAACCATGAGCCAACAACCATGTTGAATCCAGTAGCAGTAATTGCTGACATTTGGAATTCCCATTATGTAAGAAACCCACACTCAGAATTAGTGTCCTGAACTCTCAGGAGAATGCTGCTGTTCACTGGACTCCAGATGCTTCTCCATTAAAATGTGGTTCAGTTTGGGAAATCTGTCATCTTTGATTTCTATCTTGCAAAATGTTAAGAACTTACTAAGAGCTCCTGAATGTTGCATACTGTGGAAAGAAACTGGCTTTCTTGCTCTACATTCAAGGATTGATTCCAGGAAAAAGAACTCATGGAGCCATGAGAATTGTGATTGTGATTGTGATTGTGTTGTCACAGCCCCAGTTTCATTTTGGCAATCACTCTCTGGTGCCATAAGAGCAGGGTATCTTTGCTGCCCCAATCATATATGTGTCATATATGTGTGAGGGAAGCAATTCCTAGCAAAGGACACTGGTATCCTTATATTACTAGACATTTCCAAATGAGTCCTACGTCATGAAGAAATCATTGTCATAAACACCATGGGACAGTTGAGATCTCTGAGAAGTCCTACAATTAAGACACCCACAAAACTTTGCTTACCTTGATGTTTCCCACACTGCCTGAAACATGACCTTTTCCTTTTCTTTCAATTTTCCCTTTTCTTAAAACATAGCTTTACTTTCCTTAATACCAATTCACTGCATGAGCATTTCTCAAAATTCACTTTGGGAAACTCTAACCTAGAACAAATACAGCTCCTTTACCATCCCAGTAGTAAGATGCTTATATACTGGTATTGACGATGATTTAAGCACAGGTTTCTCCAGAAAGCAGAATAGAGAGGAAATAGTCAAAGATGGCCTGAGATCAAAGAGAACTTAGAACTTAGAAGGAGCCAGTTCAGAGCTTTCTTTGTATCCATGAGGACACAGGAGGTCCAAACGAGCAGCTTGCTCAAGGAACCACGGGTGTCCAGCCCCATGGAACATGATGGGCTCTGCTGGCACAGAACAGCTCTGCATCATGCCCTGGGGCCTGGGGCACCTCCCTCTGGGGCAGGATAATTCTTCGAAGCATCAGCTTCCATATCTGGAGACGGCCACATCACCAGGAGCACTCTAGTTCGCACCTGGCCAGAGAAAAGTGTGGAAAGCGACTCAGAATGACCTGAGCTTTTACAGCAGCAGTCGATGCAGATTAACAATGTTTGCATGACAGCTTGCCTGGAAGTGGAAGCAAGTTCAAGTTCCACTGCTGGCTGGCTTTGTGAACTTAAAGAAGCTACTCTGCTTCTCTGTGCCTCGATTTTCTCATTCGGCACCTGAGTATAGTGGTGTCGAGGCAAAAGGCTTGTTTTAAGAACTAAGTGAGATAGCATTCCTCAACACTGCGGCTGCTCCTGGCGTGGAAGGGGTGTATTCAAGAAAAATATTACCTGTACTATGATGTTCTCAATTCTCCTGGGGAACAGCTGGGCGGAATGGAACCTCTAATCCTAGTTTTGGAGGAATCTCCACAGTGATTTCCACAGTGGTTGTACCTGTCTACATTCCTACCAACAGTGGAGGAGGGTTCCTTTTACCCTACAGCCCCACCAACATTTGTTATTGGTTGATTTCTTGTTGATAGCCGCTCCTTCTGGGGTGAGATGGCATCTCAGTGCTGTTTTAAGGTGCATCTCTCAAATAGTCAAGGACACTGAACAAATTTTCATATGTTTATTTCCTATTTGTATTTATTCACCTGAGAAGTTTCAATTTTACTCAGACACTCATCCTTGCATCAGGTCTTTGAATTTTGGAGTTCTGACTTTTTTCAATTTTTTATATATTCTAGATATAAGTCCTTTGTCTGAGGGACATTGGGGTAAAATTTCTCCCACCCTGGGTGTTGTCTTTTTCATTTTGTTGGTGATTTCTTTTGATGTAAAAAAAGCTTTATAATAAGATCCCATTTTTTGTTCTTTGAAGTTTTTCCCTGCAGCCTGGGTTCGGTTTATGAACCCTCTCCCTACACCTCTGCCTTCAAGCAGTATATGTGCACCTATGTTTATAGCAGCACAACTTGTATTAGCTAAAAGTGCCTGTCAACTGAGTAATTGATTAAAAACATGAGGTATTCTTATAAAGTGGAGTACTACACAAGCATAAAGAAGTATAAACTTGAGAATTTTATAGGTAAATGGATACAACTTGAGACCATACTCATAAGTGAAATAAATCAAACTCACAGATTTAAACATCACATCTTCTCCCTTGTGTAAGAAACTGAAAGGATAAATAAGTTCCAAAATGCATAATAGATATTATGAAATGGAAACAAATTGTTCCAAAGGAAAAGGAAACTAAGATGGGTGAAAAGGGAAAGAATAACAGAAAAAGGGAAAAATACAAGCCAGTTTTACTATTAGTGTCTCTTGGTTTATAGGAAAAGGTTTGGGCTAATATTAGAGAAATTCTTATACTCTGAATGACTACTTTAAAAATATCAACACATACTTGATTAACTATTGTTATCCTCCTATTGTTTTGTTATAAAACTTTTTTACCTTTTTTCTTATTGTGTGATAGAATTCGTAGGAAGTGACCAAAATATGCAGGTACTACAGGCAAAACTCGGTTATGCAAGTGACAGACAGAGGCTGAGTGAGAAGGAATGAGGTGTGACTGCCGAAGGTGTGGGGTTCCCTGCTGGCACAATAAAGTGTTGAATGAAATTCAACATAGTGATGGTCTCAGAGTTCTGTAAATACACTGTCCGAAAAACTATTGTGCAATAGCTTGTACACATGGGGAAATAAATTGTCTGAAGAGGAAAATACATGATGAGTTATTTGTCAATGAAGATGTTCTAAAAAAAATTAAGAAGCAAATGTGTGCATTGATTAAAACCACATGAGCTTGAGCTTGGTAAGTAGGTGCTCTATACTGGGAAGAATACACCACATTTTGTTATTTCTGAGATGATTTATCTCCCTCAACATTTAATTCTTCTAAAATTAGGATATCTTATAAAAGGGAATATACAGTGTAAATGTCAACTTGTCCCCCAAAAAGAGCTGCTACTAAATCAATGGTTTACCTTGCCGTCAGCCGCATCCCAAAGTCAAGGAATAACGTAACAAATGCATTCGTCCAAACAGTTTTGATAATTAGCCTGACAGAACTCAGAGTGTTATTGCTCTTGCTCTCCTTAAAAGAAGAATCTAGTTAGCATGTTCATCTTAGACTTTTTATGAAACATACTGGAAACTTCCCTGGTTAAAGGGTTATAACATCTTTGAAAGCAATGAATAAGCAGCATTTCATATTTCCCTGTTATGGCCTATATCTAGATGTCCCCCCACAGCTTCATGTGTTTGTAGATGGAGATTTTCGGATGTTGGAATGTGGGTTAAGAGTGTATAGTATCTAAATTGATTTACATAGTTCTGGGTATGTACGTGGAAGCCCCCTGGCCTCCTGGCTGTGGACAGTACCAGGCAATAGGCTTGAAGCCTTGGTGGAATCAAAAGGGAGAGAAAACAGAGAGGAAATTCTAGCTTTAGGTATGACTGGATTCAGTTTCAGTGCTGTCATCAGGACGATGTCTGTCTCCATCTCTCGTCTCTGCACTCCTCTGTACTGGCTCCACCCCCAAGCAAGTAGGGTTCTCCAGAACAAGACAGTTTCTGGAAAAATCAGCCTTAGATCCTAAGAGCACCAAGTTCAACAGGAAAGATAGAGTGTGAACTCTTTTCCTGACCATTTAGAACAAAGTCACAGAATTCAATCAAGTTTCAGAAAATAGGAATTTTTTATGGAGATATAGAATTTAAAAAGAAGCTATGGCTACAGTGTATACCTGCATGTACCTGTAATTCAGACTATTTAGGGAGCTGGGGTATTGTTATGGTTTGTGCCTAGATATCCTTCCAAAGTCTCATGCAGTCATGGGTGAGTTTGTGTTTAATTCATGATCAGTACTGGGATTGAGGGTGTGAGTGCTACCCTTGCCCTGGGGCATTTAGCCTAAATACAGTATAAGGAAGGGAGAGAGACTTGCTCTCTGCCACTGCTCCTCTTTTTTTTGCTCTTGCTGTTTACTGCTTTCCTCAAGCATGAACTGATGCCCTCTGCCAAGTGCCAGTCTGCCTTGGAGCCAGTTGAATGTGAACTGAAACCTCCACAAACTGTAAGCTGGAGGTACATCTAACTGTGAGGCCTTGGATTTAATAGCAAAGAAACAGACAGACAGACAGATATACAGAGACAGAGAGAGGCAGACAGACAGGCAGAAACAGAGAGAGAGAGAGAAAGAGAGAGGCAGAATGGGAAGAGCTAAGAAGATGGACTACTAAAAACGATTTAGATATTACAGACTTGAACAGGTAGCATACACAGTCTTGTTCCTGAATTCAGACTCCAAGGATATACAAAAAGAGAAGGACTTGTGTAATTATTGTTTATGTTTTGTAAGAATCTTTTTTAAATTATGTGTTGTACATTGAGTAACTTCTTTGAAGATAAGAATACAGTGTACTAATTATTCTTATTCTCTTATTTGATTATAAAATTTCATGAAATATTTTTTTTTAAAAAGAGCCACTGTGATTTGGAAACTTGAATCAGTTTGTGAGCTCCCCTCTACAGACAGTGTACTGCCTCTTGGAGTGATTTAGCACCTCTCAGTCAAACATTCTCCCACCAAAATAAGGACAGGAGAGCTGAAATGAAGGCAGATCTACCTCCTTGCTCACAGGTTAAGTTTCCAATCTTTCTTGCTCTGCAGCATTTCTCCTGGACAAATTAACTCAGTTGACCTATCCTGGTTGTTGCAACCAAGGCCCCTTCCTGCACTCCCAGCCACCATATCTAACCCTCATCCTCCACAATAACACAAAGTAGGCACAACCATCATTAATTCATAATTACATCCTCAGGATGTAGCAGATATTTACTTCTGCAATAAACAACATTAACAAACTACCCCAAAATCAGTTCTTATTTTAGCTCGTGGGTCTTCTCTGATGGGTTTTCTGGGTGTTGATGCCATTGGCTGGGATGACATGTGGGGCCTCTGTTTTGCTCTAGGTATCACTCATCCTTCCCTCCAGAGCAGTGGACTAGCCTGGAAATGCCCTGCTCCTGCAGTAACAGCAAAAGCAGACAGGCCAAGCGTGCTCTTTTTCCAAGCTTCTGTTCCTCACAATTGTGACATCACACTGATTAACCTGAGTCAGGAGGCCATGTGGACTCAGAGTGAGAGCCTCCACAAAGTCATGTGGCAAAAGTCACAGGTCTCTGAAGCAGTGAGCTGTTGTATGGCCACAACTTACCACAAAACACAGACATCAAGAAGATGAAGACAGTGCTGGGTCTGGTTATCCAGGATTTGGACAGTACAAAGTAGCAAAATTTATTTCTCCAGTGTGTTACATTTTTAGAAATTTCCCTTAAGTGTTTTATATTCAGAATAAGAATAGAACTAGAAGCTTCCAAATGACTTGGAGGTCAAGTAAGAAAGATGAAGATACTCAGGGACATGAAGAAGCCTTGAATATCAAGTAAAGAAGTGACAAGATCTCAAGTCATCCTGTGTGAGCAAGGGCACCTGAGAGGAGTAATGAGAAATGAGGACCATCTTAATGCCAGCCTATTGTTGAGAAGTCTTCAAGGTGACCCCACATGGGAACTATCAGCTTTGGGGAGAGGAGGGAGCATTCCATTGAGGCATGCGACAGGAGAGGGAGTCATACACTTTCACAAGTAGTTAAGAAACCCAGAGGAAAACCTAAAATTAGGAAATTAAAACTAAATAAAGGAATTCAAGCAGAACCATTTCCATCAAAAGCAGCAAGCATATGGGCCATGCTGTCAAGTAAAGACCATCAAACTGAAAAGTGTAAATGAATCTGGGAGATCAGACAGATAACTTGGAAGGGGAGGAAAGGTGCCTTATGAAAGCCTAGATCGCAGATCTGATTTGTCACTCGCCCGGCAGGAAGGCAGCCCTCCACTTCTGTCCAGCCTTTTGAGACAACCGTCTTCCTTAGAACATTTTGGTGTGCCCCTGGAAAAACTTTCTACAAAGAAAAGGGGAAGAAAATCCCCCAGGATATTACTCAGTAGAAAGCTCTTTTTGAAAGTGTCTGTAACAGCCTGTTGTGTGTTTTAATGAGTTGAAATTTGTGCTTCCATTGGCTGAGATTTTAAAAAGAGCCTTTCTGCCTGCTCCCTCTGGCTTCTACTAGTTTCTGTTTGATTCTGCATATTCATAAAATGCTCGGCAGGACACATCACAGTTCAAACAAGCTTTCAGCTTTGACGACTTCAATAAGCCTGTTCCTCTCGACTCGGCAGTTAATTCACCGAGCTCATAAGATACTCCTACTGGGCATTTTAAGCTCCAAGTTGGCAGAGTAAGGTGTGGATTTCAAAGGCTGGTGTTGGCCTTGGTGGAGAGGAAGGAAAAGGTTTTCTAGATGAGTGCTGCCCATTTCTGATTAGTATGGGGACTATAAACTTTCCCCCACTCCAGTTTGCAAAGTAGTTTATGCAATATTTTCCTTGTTGTTTTTACTCCCTCTGTGGAACTTATTTAGCAAGAAAGCACCTGTAAGATGCAAAATAACAAAGAAGAATGAAGAAAAACACCTGCCTGTCATTTTATTAAGGCAAGGCTTTCCTCTTAGCTCTTCACACTATCCACTTCTTTCCACCATATTATCACCACTGTATAAAGTTTAAGGCCATTTAACCTTGCAGTTGGTTTCCTGAGTTGGCGTCTGCTAGTTTCCCTGCCTCCACTGTGGTCCAGGGTCCTCTCCACCACATGATCAGAGGAACATTTCCAGAACACAGCTCCAATGCCTATTCCCTCACTTATTTAGTAAATCATGTTTAGTAAATAATGTTTAATGAATTTAACAAATAATGTGTGCCAGGCAAGAAGAAAATGGTGAGCACAGAAGACAGAGCCCATGGCCTCATGAAGCTTATAAATTTGGAAGAAGAGGTTACACTGCTCCCATAAGAGCACAAATAGTGTGAAATTACTCTGTAGTAGCACTGTGAGGGATTTAGGATCCCTTCAAGCATGGAACAGAAGGGGTGGGAGGTCACGGAAGGCTTGCTTCCCTGATGAAGTGATGGCTGAGAGAGTTTTGAAAAATCTGGGGATACCAAGATGCAGGATGCATTTGGGACAGGAGACAAGAGAACATTTTTTTTTAGCAAAGAGGACAAATTGGAACAAGAGCCCTACCCTAAGAGGAAACAAGGCAAGATTGAACAGCCAAATCTGAATGTCCTACTCTATTTACTCTAAAGGAAAAGACAAGAGACCTTACACTGACCTTAAGGTCCTGCAAAATTCAACCCTTGACCACCTTCTGTCCTTCTGATCCAATTCTACCATCATACTTTCACTTTCCAGCTAATAACAAATCATATCCCAAACCCATCTATGGGATCCCTTACACAGTGAACCTTGTTTGTGGAGCATTCAATAAGGCATCACCTAAGGAAGTTGTACTTACATGCACACACACACACACACACACACACACACATGCACACAGCACCATGTCATCATTACCACCTTCCTAAGAAGCAGATGCTGATGTTGCTCTCCTTTCACAAAACAAAGAGGTAACTGAGGCTTGGTTTGGAGAACCAACAAAAAAAAATCACAAAGAACAGAGGGTAAAGCTGGAAATCAGGCCTTCAAGGTCTGATAACAGAACATTGCATTATATTATCCTCCTTCACTCAAATGTAGCAGAATGCAAGAAATGGAAATAGATAAAGTTCTTAGGAAAAACTAAGCCTGATACAGTTGCTCTCCCGTGTGAACAATTGCTATAGGCTGCCCCATCAAGGCTCAGAGAAAAGTTCACTGTGATTGATCAGTCATGTCTGCTGTGAGGGCAGGAAGGAACAGAGAACATGTAGGTGTTGTGGGGTTTTGCTTTTTTTTTTTTTTTTAATACTTAGATCAGCTGAATGTATAGCCTAGATCCCTCCCTCCTAATATCTAAATTTGGAAACAGAAGTATGGACCAGATTTCTTTCTCCATAAAACTTTCTTCAGCTTTCATTGCCAGCCCCAGGGCTTTGTGCTTATAGTTCATGTCCTAAAATTCCTGGCTCCATTGCAGTTAAAGTCAAAGGAGCAGCTGGAACCCAGGTTATCTGACTCTTTCTGTCACATTTCTTTTCCCCAAACTTTCCTTCTAGGATTCCCATGGTCCTCAGTTCTAAAAGGGTTAAACCCATCTCTTCCTACCAAGCATGAAAACTATTAGCCAGGCAGCTTCTTCCTCATTTCGCCCAGAAAAACTTCAACTTCCACCTTCGCCCATCAAGAACTTGATCATCCCAGTCCCCATAACCAGCCTTCGACCACGTGGAGGCTTACCATTCCCAGAGAGCTTCATAGACCTCCCAAATCTCCTGCAGAAGTTTGATTTGTACTTACAAAATCCAGAGTTGTTTCCCTTGTCAGTCTATAATGATAACGTCTTCAGGGACAGCAGGTTCCAGGGCAGTACCCAACTTTATCAATGGAGTTTGACAATTTTGACCACATCATCTGTGCAAAAAAAAAGAGCAGATAGAAGTAGCTGTTCCTTTTCACGGCATGGAATGCCCCAAGCTTGGAGCTTTCTGGATGAAGCATAAATATACATGCGCCTGTCATCCTCCAGCTCCCTCCTTGGCTTTGGCACTCCTATCATGAGGAACATTTTTGATGGCAGGAAATGCATGCAGCTGTATCTGCCTTTTATAATGGAAGCCTTTAAAATCATCTCTCTGGATCTAATTATCTTTCATAGGGAGACCAATATTAAACCATTTCTCTATTTTTGTGAGGGTGTGGGTAGCGGCCATCTTCCCTTCCTGAGATAATCTGGCCACAGAGCAGAGCACAGGAGAATGGGCACTTTGCAGGACCTAAGGATATTTCCCGTAGTGGGCACAGAGAAGGCTCGGTCCCTCTCTGAGCTGTCTGGAAGCTTTAGCAATGACCAAAGTCAGGTCAGTTGGGCTCACCTGAGTCTCTCTTGTCTAGTCCTTCATCCTGAGGATCATTCCACATCAAACAGAAAAACAAAAAACATAATTTGTCCTGCTTTGTTTTCCAAGACACTTGGTGTAGACGTTCAGAGCACAGACCTTGGAGGCAGACTTGCTGGGCTTGAGTCCTGTCTGCATCTCTCATTAACTGCGTGAACTTGGATGAGATTTGCAACCTCTCTGCCCTCAGTGGACTCATTTGATACTAATAATAGTACCTCCCCAGGGGTCTATTACTGGGTGCAAAGAGCTGATATTTGCTCTTAGAACAGGGCTGGCACAAAGTAAGTGGCACATCACTGTTTGTTCACTAAACAAATATTTTGTTTAAAATATTTGCCCTGCTAGTTCTCCCACAGCTAATTGTGTCTCACAAAGGTAGAAACATCAGTGCACACAGACACTTGAATGACAGCTGTCACGGGCCCAGTTCTTGTCATCCATGTTGCTCCAAATGGGTAAGGTCTAAGGAAACTCAGGTTTTCTTTTTCTTTTAATCTGTTTTTCATGTAATGCTTTAAAAGGCTCTAATTAGTTGTCGTTTAAAAGAGAGTTGATTTGAGTTTTAAAATACAGTTGTAAGTCTTCTTTTTTTAAAACACCACAAGCTCTACCTTTCTGAGCTTACCTGCACACACAGCAACCATCAGACGGATGGGGCTGGCGTGCTCAGTTCTCTGAGCTCTCTTGCTTCCTGCTTTGCCCATTTGCTTCACCTGTCTGGCCCTGGTAGCTATCTATACTGTAGTCTGAATATGTATTCCTCCAAAGACCCAGGTCTTCAATGCATGGAGCCCACAGCATTCTGGGTATGTGGCAGAACCCTTACAAAGTACAGCCAATGGAGCATAGGGATCCGGTGGTCTCGGTGTGATCAGTTCTACCCACTGAGAAATGGTGGCAGGAAGGAGAAAAAGACAGACAAGAGGACAAAAGCTGGTCCAGGTCATGGCTGCATGAACTTGGATGAGATATGGAGGTTAGCAGGAGCACAAAATCAGGTCTCCAATCTTTCTACCATCATGCTGTTGTGCCCACTGCAGTTTTGAGTTTTTAATTTCTTTTTTTTTTAAAGGTCAGGATATTAGAAGTAGAAGTCAGTTAAAAAAAAAAAAAAGTCACCAGAAATCTGTCTATTCATATTTCTGAAAGCTGGTCTGCCTGGTTGGTGAGACGAACCCAGAAGCAAAACAAAATGGATGTTTATTTATACCTTCTTAAAGTTAGTAGCACGTGACACAAGGTTGCCTAGCGACTAATAGCCAACCCTAACTAGACAGGATGTGGTAGCTGGTTTACTTTAGGCACTGAGGCCTGGTTTTGCCTACACATATTTGACCAGTTTTCCAGCTTCCATGGTTCCCAACAACGGAGGGTTTTCCAGTCACTAGAGAATGTCCTTAAGGAGATACTGAGATACCTCCAATTCCTTTTTCTTCCTCTTGCTTGATTTCAGCCTTTTAGTAAACAGCTTTACTCCACTATGCCCTCTCTGCCACAATTTGATGCTTCACTGTAGGACCCAAAAATGTGGCCAACCAATCATGAACCAATATCTCAGAAACTGTGAGTTAAAATAAACCTTTTACCATTATAAGTTGATTTATCTCCAGTATTTGTTATAGTAATGGAAAGCTGATTAATAAACTTTATTTCCTGGGCACAATTCTTTAGAAAGGAGACACACTTAGAAGTGTACAGTGACCTTGACAAGAATGGTTTTCCAGAGTTATCTTCAAGAAAGGCTCATGAGACAGTGGTAGATAAATTGGAGACCTGATTTTGTGCTCTTGTTAGCCTTCTTTAGTTAGTAGCCTTATGCTTATCTCAGTGATAACAGATATATCAATATAATCCATCAACAACTCCCATGAAAGCCTCCTACAAATACTCTATATGTCTACCTTTCCTCCTCTTCTTAAAATTAAGTGTGGCTATTGTCTTCTTTGGCAACCAAATTATGAGCAGAAGTTGTAAGTACCAAAGCCAACCAGAAGTAATAAATTTTGTTGCACAGTTCTTTCTTCTTTCCATTGTTGTTGACATTATTTGACATGGTGGAAACTTTATCATCCAGGGCATAAGATTTTTTACAAAGGTGTGAAGTTCTTGTGATGTGATTAAAAAGTAAATTTTGTCATTTTAAATCATTGGAAGAAAACTGAAAGAAGGATGGAGGGAAGGAAGAAAAGAAAAAAGAGGGAGCATGGATGAGAGGAAGGGATGGGGGAGAAGGGTGCGGAAGACCAGTTTGTGTTTCTAGTCTGGTTCAGTAAAGACTAGACTAGACATCAGCCCAGGAATAGGTATATTTCTATTTTTTTTTTTTCTTACTGACTTCTACTTCTTACATCCTGAACCTTAAAAAATTAATTTGTTGAAAAATAAAGTACATAGGGACTATATTCATTTCCTAGTGTTACCTAAACAAACTTCTATGTATGGGGCAGTTTAAAATAAGACAAATGTGTTCTTTCATAGTTCTGCAGACTTAGAATCCAAAATTAAGGTGTCAACTTTATGACTTCTTGGAGCTCACAGAGAGAATCTCTTCTACAATTCTCTTGTATGATCAGGTGGTTGTGACACTTTTGCCATTCTCTGGCTTGTAGAAGCATTACCCTGATCTCTCCATCATTACAAGTCTATCTTCCCCCTATGTTTTCTTGCAAAGATGGCAATAAAAGGAATGGGGCCCACCCGAGTCCATTATAAAGTCAACTTGATTATGTTGACTCTATTTCCAAAGGAAGTCACATTTTGAGTTTGTAAGTGAACATGATTTTGTGAGGACGCCACTCAACACATAAGAGAGGCTAATTCAGGTGAAATACGACTTTTGGGAGCCACGCAGTTGTTCACAAATCTCTGCTAATCATTTACCATGCATCAGGTAACACACTGGGAAAATAAAACTAAGGTACAGATCGCAAAGGCTTCCTAGCCTCACAAGTGATAGATGTTTCTTGGACGGATCTTAAATTCAACCCACCGTGTTGCAACACTATATACTGTTTGATGGGGGAGAATTGAATAAGAATAAGTTAGGTACCCCTTCTTGTAGGAACACCTTTCATGGATCAAAATAATGAGCCTTGAAATATTTAGACGTTCATGAAGGTAAAGAAGTAATTGATCTATCACTCAAAATAAAATAAGAATTGGCAAGGACCGGTAGGCATAATTTTCCTTTCTTATTAATGCCTATGCAAAAATCCAAGGAGAATAAGCCACTCAGTTACATCTCTATGTGCTACTAATTCTCCTAATCAGCCATGGTCTTTGCATGTTTTGGAAACAAGCACGAATTCATGTAGCAAAATAAGCCTTTCTCAATAACATATTCATCTGACGACCTCTGAGATGCCCAAAATGAATTTCTGTTCTCACAGGAGGTACATTCTTCAAATCAATTCAATAGGAAGAAGCTACTCTAATTACCTAAAAGAATTGCAATGTATTAGTATGAAGTTTGGTTTTTCTCTGAAAACATAAGCCCTAAGAGTGTCCCACACAAGACACAAAAATATTGTTTGTTTCATCCAAAATGGGAGAATACTTGGGTGGTGCAAGCAGACTGTCACCAAGAGAAATCACCTACCTCCACAAAAGACTGCTCCATCCTGACAGGTGGCAATGTCAGCGTGAGCAACAGAGCTCTCTGGGGAAACCACATGTTGAAAGCACTGTTCTGTGATGTATTTTAGGACTTTCAACTTTGTGTCAGGAAGTTACAATTCAACTTTGGATTCTATCAATCAAGGCCTACTGATCAACTTTTTATAATTTTTTTTAACTTTTTACAATATTAAAGACAGACTCTGCACTTAAATTCCCTGTTAGAATAGTAGGTTCTAGCTTTTGAAAACAGCCATCATAAACAGTTTTTAGTGGTAAAAGCATTACACTCATGCCGTAATCCTGTGAGGTATGCTCACCTAAACACACAGAGATTAAAGCATGGAGAATGTATTGGTCTTATTTCAATTACGCATGGTTCTTGATTAAATAAGCAAGGAAAGGGGGAATGTACTGGTTCACAAAAGTTGTCCACATGTGGAAAGGGGTGTTGTAGGAAGCAGGATTCAAGATTAGAGCTTAACTCATGCTTTCCCTGTTCTCTGTATTTCCTTCTTCTCGGTCCTTCTCTCCATCATTATTTATCTCTTCTTGATCTTATTCTGTCTCACTACACAAGCCCTTCATGTGACACTAAAACTTGGCATTGGTCAGTCTGTTTTGTATCTTGTGTCATCACCTGTAACTGCAGAGCCAAGTTTGCAACCATTGTAGATCTAAATGGTGACATCCTGGGAAAGATTTCAACTCAAGCCTGATGCAGCATATTAGTCTCCACCTGAGACTAATCAGTATGTTTAGCTAAAGGAGGTACATGATTGGGACACATGCACAAGATTGGGTCCAAAAGACCAAGGGGGTTTGTGAAGAACATGCTGTTAAAAGAAATGGGAAAGCTTGCTGAGAAGACAAAAGCAAAGATTGCCACAGTCTGTCACAGAGCTGTGAATAGGCACCTAAGTAGTGTGTTTTACTGTCTCCCTCTTCAATGGAAGATAGATCTTTTAATATATTAATTTCACATTTGAATAAAGAAGGGAGAAAATTTGGTGAAGGTCTTGAAATTTAAAATGGATTTGGGATATAAAAGAGTTTCAAGATTATTCCCCAGGAAATGGATGACAAAAGTGACCTTTGTGAATGCCACTGAGTTGCTGGTTCTTCCCCCAGAGCCTCTCTATACTTACCCCAAGCTCCTACTTCAGCCCCTGATGCATGTTCTTAGAGGTTTAGGGCCAGATCCACAGTACAAACAGGAAGGTTTCATCCCCCTGTCATGATCCCAGCTTCCTCGTTCACCTGATTCAAAACCAACCACACACTGATTTGGTGAAAAAGACAGTCTTAAGATGCTACCTCCCACCTACCCAAGACCCTCAGGTACTGGAGTTCGCACCATCTTATGATTCCCTCTTAAATATAAGCAGGATCTGGGATTTGCTATAGTTTAAGTGGTCCCTGTATCAGTTCCTGATTTTCACTTCCTCATAGCAAGCTAAAATAATTTAAACTCTGACCTCCCCTTAAAAACTTCCCTTGACCTGGTCCCCTTCTTGTTGGTGGCCTGCACCACCATGTCTAGAAGGAATTTCTCCTCTCATGAAAGGAGCTTTGCATCAAAGCTCCACCAACATAAACTCATTGACTACTACTGCCTTCCTATGGCTACATTTTTTCTTAATTCACCCCAGAATTCTCAAACTCCCACCATATTTGCCTCTAGCCATTAAAGTGATAGGATATATGTGGTAACATCTATATACCCACTCATACATAATTATGTCACACATAAGATTACAGTGTTCCCTTTGTTGGTTTGGTAAAGTTAAAACTTTTTTTTTTTTTTTTTTCAGAAACTGTAGAAGCAGTGAGCACTTTCTAGGAATGACAGACATCATTCACTGGTCAACAACCAGAAAGACACAAAATCCTGATGCCCTCTAACTGGAGAGAAATGAATTCCACCAATAATCCAACTGAGTTTAGAAGCTGAGTCTTTCTGAGCTGTGCTTCAGATGGGACTGTAACTGTAGCTGACACCTGAATTGTAGCTTTATCAGATCCTGAGCACAGGGCCCAGTTACGCCCTACCAAGACTCCTGGCCCTTAGTGAAATAATAAATATTCACTGTCTTGACCCCACCAAGTCAGGTTAGCTCTTTAGCAGCGATAGATAATCTAGTGTAGCAGTGAGCAGAATGCCTTGGCCAACGGCTTCCACATCTGCAGCCAGATTTTTGCAACTCAGAAAGGACTGCAAGCCCAACAGAAATTTGAATTTACTCAGAAAAGAAAAAGTTAACATGAACTTTATTGGGGCTGTTGCTACCCTTCAACAATGAGCAAACAAGACTCAATTTAAAAATCTCTGTGAGGGAGGCTGGGGAAATAGCTCAGTAGAATAAGCACTTGCCTGGCAAACACAAGGTCCTGAATTTAAGCCCCTGTATGGCAAAGAAAAAAAAAAGTTTGCTCTAAAAAGCTCTCTGAGGCTTGCTAGCTGCAACAGCTGCCACTCCTCCCTTTGCTGTTTGCTGTTTTCTACCACCATGAATGACTACCTTTTGCCATATGCCACTCTGCCTTGGAACCAACCAAGAATGGACCAAAACCTCCACTAACTGTGAGCTAAATAGACCTTTCCTTCCTTAAAAAATAAATAAATAGCTCTCTGATTTATTTGATTTTTTTTCCTGCCAGTATTCACTGCAAGCACTTGACAAGGTAGCAGAAGATAGTACATGAATACATAGTTCACATTCTAAGCCACTAAAATAATCCAATTCTATACAATGTGCTATAATGAAAGTCTCTAGATCATCCAAAATCATCAATATAGGAGAAAATCATGAAAATAATGCTATATCCCTGCTGTGCTTTAGGTCTATGGTGCCACACCCCAAGTCTCATGTGTTTGGATGGTGATGGGGTCAGAAGGCTCTCTGCTGCCTGTGCTGAATGCGCTGCTGGAGGGGAAGGCCTGTTGGAGGCAGGTGTGTCTCCCTCCTGGTTCCTTCACTCTCTGCTTGCTGTTCACCATGGTATAAGCAGCTCTCCTCCTCTATGCCATCCTGCCTTGGAGCCAGACAACTGCACTGTCAATGTGAGCCAAGACAAAGCTGTCCTCCTTTATGTGGTAAGAGCTCAGTATTTTTGCCCTAGTGATGAGAAAGTAACTAAGAAAACCCCAAAAGTGGCACTGTAAACACCAAAACCAGGAACCAAAACTGAGAAAATTCCATCCAAATATGTATAAAAAAGCTAAATGCCTTTTACTAAGTTCAACACTCATACAACATTTATAGTCTATTCTGTATGTTTGGTTCCACCTTACAAAGCCGAGAATTGTTGGGTCTAGAATTATAATTTCTACTGCCTTCTGCTGGTCAAATATTATATTTCAGTGTCTTGCTGATATCTTCTATGAGTCTGATTGTGAAATTTTCAATTCATTTGTATTCCCAGGAAGTAAGCTCTTTCTTATCTCCTTGGTAAAGGTAATGAATTATGTTCCCAAGACGAAGTGTTTCCCAATAAGAGTAGAGGAGGTTCTGCTTAAGATTTAAGTTCTCTCTCTCCCTCCCTCCTTCTCTCCCTCTTTATACACCCCCCAACAAGGTTAAAAAATCTACCTCAAAATATCTACCTACTTACTTAGGAAAGTAAATCACAAGGGAGACACAATGTCATATCCAACTTTAAAGAAAGGTTTCCCAATATCAGGACCATGGAGATTTAGACTGGGTAAATATTTGCTGTAAAGTTGTTCTCTGTATTATAGGATACACTGCAGCATCTCTGGCCTCCACTTATTATTACCATATATCAGTAGCAAACCCCACTTTCCTGCCTTCCACCCAAGTTAGGAAAACAAAAATGGCTCCAGATGTCACCAAATATCCCTTTTAGAAGTAGTCAATATCCATGATTGGAGAAAATAAGACATTTATTAGTAGGGAAATATTGGAGAAAGAAAAAAAGACTATAAAGTTGGAGAGAGAAGGATATTGATGTGTTTTGATTTTGAGAATTTTAAAATGAAAACTTCCATCAGCCTCTAGATTCCTTATTTATATGAGGCAGAAATTGAAAGATTCAATGGTGACAACCAGACACCGTCAAATGGAGATCAATTCAGTTAGCAGCTTCATTGTTTGCTGAAGATTCTTTCTTATCACTAAGCAAAATTAACCAGAATACAGCTCTATGTGTCGATAACTTAGAAGCTGTCACTCTCTCAAGTAAAAGTCTTAGTAAATTGGAACAACTCGTATTTGGTGCTTAAGAAAGCGAGTACAGTCTGTACACACACATCATGATTTTTTTCTTTCTACACCCCTTCCTTTGTCTACACCTGTCAAAGGTGGGCACTCCATTGACATTCAGTTGGGATAGATAACGCTGTGCTTCTACATAATTCTATGAGAGGCAAGATCTGCACTAATGGTGATTGGACAGGATATTATGTCAGCTTCTAGTACTATGGTCATCCACTAGGAAAATAATTATTGAATTTTTGATATAATTCAGGTATAAAAAATAAGATAAGTAAGCAGCTACATTCTTAATTCACTGATAAGAGATATCTGCTAAAATAATATCTGTAAATATAATATCATGTATGCACCTTGTACAATACCAAAACATTATGAAAACAGTTTGCAATGTATTAATTTATCAAATCTGTATTGTTAAGGTGTCTTGAAACTGTCTGATTGACATTTGTAGTTCAATAAAATAAAATAAGAAAGCGAGTACAGGGAGTCCAGCTTTGGTGCTGCGGCTACGGACACTGCCCAGCCTCCCGCAGAGAAAACCCAGGACACAGTCCTGGCCCTGTTCCCTGCCTTCCTTTCTTCCCTCTTGCCCTCTGGGGACCCTAAGACATAGTCACAGTGTGCAGATGTAATAGCTTTTCAAGTCTGCAGTAAAAAATGGCCTCCAATAACACTACATTGCAAAAAATGGGAAAGAAACAAAACAGAAAAGTAAAAAAGTTGAGGATGCAGAAAGTGAAGGGTTTGTGGTAGAAAAAGTACTAGGCCAATGTGTAGTGAGTGGGAAGGTAGAGTGTTTTCTGAAGTGGAAGGGATTAGAGATGCTGATAATACATGGAAACCTGAAGGAAATTTAGATTGTCCACAGTTAATTGAAGCATTTCTTAATTCACAAAAAGATGGTACAAAAAGAAAGCCTTTATCTGACAATGAATCTGACGACAGCAAGTCAAAGAAAAAAAGTAGGTGACAAACCTAGAGGTTTTGCTACAGCTCTTGATCCTGAATGAATAATTGGTGCCACAGATAGTAGCAGAGAATTGATGTTTCTCATAAAATGGAAAGATTCAGATGAGGCTAACTTGGTGGTGGCAAAAGAGGCAAATATGAAACGTCCTCAGATCGCCATTGCTTTTTATGAAGAGAGACTTGGTTTTGATTTACTACTAAGGATCTTGGTTTTGATTTACTAGCATGGAAAAAAATTCTAATGAAAATCAGGTTTAATATGTCAGTTTTGAAAATAGCATTTGGGGGAGTTGTTGCTTTTTGTCTGTTTTGCATCTATAGCACTGGATACTTTGAACAAATAAATAAAGCTTTTGTAGTTGCTTCCTTTATCAAAAAAGAGCGTTTGGTAGCCTGGTACACTTCCTCTGCTTCCCTAAATGTTGGGGGAATTGTCCATAGTCCAAGTCAGAACTTGTGCTTTAGCTCACATGCTTAAGGACCATTCTGAGTTTTTCATTTGTGTGTGTATAAATAAAATTCTTGCGTAAGTGTAAAAAAAAAAAAAAGAAAGTGAAGACAAAAGACAACCTTCTGCCCCCAAGATGGGAGAGAAACAAGCACAAAGTTGGGGAACTAAACCTTACTGGATCAGAGGCTCACACATGAAATCCATTCCATGAACCAGTGCCAACATAGGAAAATCTGATGTGTGTTTTATAAATTTCTGGAGTCTCACTGTGGAGAAATCTTACAGTTCAGATTCCAAGGAGATACTCTTTCCGGTATGGTACACCCAGCTTCTGTACTTTTGTAGACTTTACTTCCAGGTGTTTGACCTTGTTGTCACAATAAGTATTAGAGAAAAATCTTATGCTTCCAGTGTGTTGGGGAGAGAAACCATTTCCAAATACACTAGTGCATTCTATTTCTTCTCCTGTCCTCAGGAGAAGCTGCTTAACCACAGCCTAATTCTCTCTAGTGTGTCACAGCCTTATTGACTCAAGAGAAAGGAAACACCTACCTCCAGCCTGCTCTGGCTATTCTGTCTCAGCAGAATAAGTCCATGCCTGGCAAGTGCAAGGTCCCAAATTTGATCCCAGGTACTCACCCCCTAGAAAAATAAATAACAAAGAGAAAACTGAAAAATTTAAAAAGTCACAGCTCAGAGGCACAGACTCACTATAAAATTAATCATAGGGGAAATAGCTCAGCAGACTAAGCACCTGCTTAGGCAAGCACAGGAACTGAGGTTCAAACTACATGGTGCACTGACCCTGCCCCAAGCCACATTGAGCCAGCCACCAAATCTGAGAGTGGTGGCACATGCCTATAATCTCAGCACTGGGGAAGCTGGAAACAGGAGGATCACTGTAAATCCAAGCTGTGTAGTGAGACCCTGTACCAAATGCATTTAAAAAAAACTAATCATAGGACTGAAAAATATTTCCATCCCATCTATACCTTACAACCACATCAGCAAAGACCTGGCGGCTCTTTATACCTGGAACATCATGACATACTACCAAGAAAACCTACAAGACATACTAAGAGGCAAAAACAAATCAGTGTAAGATATCACTCTTTACTGGATGGATCTTGCCAGGTGGACTCTAATATACTGGTGGAAAGGACATAAAGCTCAAATAGGAAATTTCTAAGCAGATATCAGGTAGTTTAAAACATTTCTATGGACCTCAAAAATCACATACCACAATGGAGCTAATAATTTACTGTCTCACCAATTCATTGAAAAAGTGACATGAGCTACTGTGTTTATAAAACACTCTGAAATAAGTTCACACAGATTCCTGTGCAATCCCTCTCAGTGTCTGCCATCCCACAGGGTGGTTCCCATACCCTCCAGTATCCTGTATTACTCTCCTCCATCATATTCATAAACAGTAGCTCAAGCCTTCATCCCACTTTTTGTGTTTAAATTAATGACCACCTCAAGTTGTTCTGAGGATTTTCAGAATTGGAGATTAAATTTAATTGATCACTGTTGTGCAGTTTTTCTTCCTCTCTAAATATAGTCAGTTCCTTTCAGGAAATATCTTCATGTGACGTCCACGGTCTTTCTACCCATCTTTAATTACATTGAATTTCTCCTCAATTCTTTCACTATTTACATGAAATGTTACATTATTTCTCCTCAAAACACCCAACACAAGAATAGAAAGCACAACACATAGTATACACTATATTTGCCTGTTCTAGTATTAATGGACTACCCCAATCCGAGGAAATTCCTTTCTTTCTACATCTGCTAAGGCCACAGTTAATCACTGTCAATAATCTTAGAATTGTCTTTCCCTAGGCTATCCCATCTCCCTTCTTTTTTCTGATCTCCTCAGCCTAAGCAGCAATTCTATGGTGAAACAATGGCAGTGAGGAGGGGAAGCTGAAATATATTGGTGCAGAGAGAAAAGCACTCAGTTAGGAAGTTGTTAGGCAAGAAATGAAAGAGTCGATTGCACCTAAGAAACCCAGCCCTCTCATTTCACCATCACTCAACCAGGTTTTACAAGGGCAGGGACAGTGGGTCCCTTATTGGAATCAAAACATCCATCAAGGTATTTTTCTAAACAATAGAACCTTTGAGTCTCTGAGATTAATTGTGCCACTCTGCTAGAAAGCACAAAAGTCTACCATCAGTTTTTGTTTAAAATAGAAATAATATTTCCTCTGCTCCACAGTGCTGATGTCAAAGCATTTTGTAAAAATCTTTGCCTTTGTTCGGATTTTCTCCTGCCACAGGTTCCCACCACTCCCACCTAGAACTACATTATAGTAAAATAAAGGATACAATAGAGAGGACTATGTAGGTTATCCTTTGTTTGTCTATAAAGAAGATGGGACTCAGAGAAAATGACTGGTCCCAGATGACTAGAAGATCAATAACGAAGGCAAGACCAAAATCAGTCGCAGCCAGTTCCATGTTCCCTCTGTCTTTCCTGTGATTTCCTCTTTGGAGGGCCTGTCAAAGTCACCTGAGGCAGATTCTTCAGCAGAATCTCGTTCCGTGCTTAAAGAACTTGGGATTCTGGTCACGGAAACTTCAACTCAAACAATAAATAAGTTTATTATCTTATATAGCAGGCACCCACAGAAAGAGCCGAGCTCCATACAGGTTGATTTAGTCACTCAGTAATATCATTAAGAACACAGATTCTTTCTGTCTCTTCTCTCTCCTCAGTATAGGCATCAATACTTCAAATGGATCATAAATGTCCTCAGAAGCAGTTCTAGGTAAAACACTGATTCAACAGTAGAGAAGCTATCTATTCCTGCACTTTTATCTTAGGAAAGAGAAAAACTTTTTCTGGAGCTTTTAATGGGCTTCCCTTTATCATCACTCAAAGGACTACCTTGTGTCAGATGTCCATTCCTGAATCAATCACCATCAGAAAAAAGAGCAATTCCTTGAAAACATCTAAACCTAAGATTAGTTTTCATGGAGTTTGATGAGATCATGTGAGTTGAATGTACAGCTGAATCAAAAAACTATAATTTTGTTAAGTCAGAAAAGAGGGTAGGAGCACAAGCTGAGCTAGGCACACAAGAGTGTCCAGCACAGTGGGTTTAGGCTGAGATTTACAGATGCACTGGCTAGTATCTTCCAGCTGGTCCTGAAGTGACACACTCCAAAAATCATGGCATGTTGTGTATATAAGCATGAACCACATTCTACCTTTTCACCAAAATAAGGCTGAAGAAGAAACTTCTGAAACTACCATAAGCTAGATCAGGGAGTTTTAATGCTCCAGAACTTTTAGATTATACAGTTTATGTCAGACCAACTCCAAAGCATATTTCATTTTCTTTTAAATGACCTCTTCTCCTAGTTTCCCTCTCATAATCTCGGTCTCACTAACAGTTATAAAGCCATTTCCCACTTTTCATTTAAATTCAAAAATAATCACAAAGCTATTCTGGTTTCGTTTATATGCCTGAGTTATTACTTATAAATTCTTCTGAGTTCTGTCCTATAAATTACTTCAGTTACTGTCATAGCTACCTGAAAAATTGCATTGATCCTGGTTTATTCATACCCCTGATGGCATCCCATGGGTCCTGTACATATTCTTCACTCTGTCTTTTTTTTTTCCTTTTTGTTCTTCGAACTGGCAAATTGTCTGTCTTCACAGTTGCTAATTCTTCATTCTGCATGTTCAAGTCCACTGCGGAAGCTCTGTATTGAACTCAGTTCTTTCACTTTCTTCTTCAACTCCAGAATTTGTATTTGGTTGTATTTTATGGTTTTTATGTACTTACGGATATTCTCATTTACTCATGTATCGTCTTCCTAATTTCATTTGGCTATCCTTGTGTGTTTTTTGCATTGCTTGGTTTTATTTTTATATCTGAGTTTCTTTTTACAATGGTTATTTTTTGTTCTCTTTTGGACAGTTCACAGATCTCCATTTCTTTGGGTAGGTTACTGAAGTTGAATCAGTTTTTTAAAATGTATTTAAGACATGTTAATCAATTTGATTGTGTTAATCCTCACACAATATGCCTATATCAAATCATTATATTTTACATCTTAAATATTTATAACTTTTATTTGTCAATTAAGATTTTAATTTTTTAATGACAATAATATTGGGCACTGAGAAAATGCCAGTTTATTGCTTTTTGATTTTCAGGAGAAAAAAATCATTTTGGCTTCAGGAAAATAACAGTTTTAGCATGTGTCTCCAGCCTCCAAGCACTTCCCCAGGCCTGCTGTTAGCACACTTATTGCAGTGTTTTGAAGTTCTCTGCCTATTTGCTTGACTAGATTTCAGTAAGGGCAAAAGCCACCATCAAGTTCTCTCCTTCTGAGCTTTTAGCAGTTTTTCGCTTTGCCAAGGATGTGCCCAGAGCCCCTTCCATGTTTCCATCATCTTGCTCTTTCCAAAACACCTGAAAGCAATTGAGCTGACCTCCTCTAGAATGCCTTCCTAACCCTCCAAATCTGATGAGAGCTTGATACGTCCAGTATGTGTGCACTGGCACTTCACACTTATCTCACTATCATAATTTCCTAGGGCCCTATGCTCCTCTGATATATTATAATTCAATCCAAAACTGAACTGTTAATCCGCTGATGATTTCTGTGAGTTGCCCCGCTCCTGTTTCTCTGTTGCTGTCTTATTCCCTCTATGCCTGGAGCCTCTGTTTCAACTCCTGGGGAGACTGGTACAATAGACCCCACGGCCTAGAAGTTTAGACTTTTGGTGTGTGCCATAATTACCCTTATAATCAGAAGGCAGCCCTGACTTAAGCATGGCTTCTAGTTTTCATTTCCATTCTGAGAACTTGCGTAAGGGATTCAGAAGTCTCATGAAATGTCATATTATATTTTCATCTCAACTTCCCCAAAAGATCATTATGCATAGTGCTTTTAAAACAAAAGATACATGTTTTTAAAAGACATGCTTAACTGAGCAATAAATTATACATGTGGATCAAGGTGTCACCACGAGGGTTTTCATAGCAACACCGTCTACAATAAACATTGAAATGAGCCTAAATGTCCACCAATAGGGAACCTCTTTAAATATTGCACATTTTAACCACACAGTGGAATTTTAAGCAGCCATTAAAATTGATGAGATATTTCTAAATTTGTTGACCCAGAAAGAGGGCCATCACAGAACACTAAGAGAAAATCAGGTTATAGAACAGGCATGATGTGATCTCATTTATATAGAAGCTGATGGAGATATTTATCCACATGAATGTGAGTGGGGAGGTGGGGGAGGTCATGTGTGTGTGTGTGTGTGTGTGTGTGTGTGTGTGTGTGTGTGTGTGTGTGTGTCTGAAAATGATGTTAGTGTATGTACATGTGAATATGAATGTAGATACTTTTGTGTATGTGTGAGTCTGTTCATGCATGTGTGTATAGTTACATAAAAGTGAGACAGAGGAAAGTAGAGATAGGATATAAGTTTTTAAATGTTCAGAAGAATATTTATCAAAATATTAGTGGTGATTACCTCTGAGTAATGAGAGTTTAGAAAATAATTATATATACATATATATATATGAGAAGCCTTATAACATATTGTGTATAAATTTTGTTTTATAATGAGCACATGTAATTTTTACAGTGATTAGAGTTCTTCCCTGCCCTTATGCTTTTCAAGGAAAGCCTTGAACAGGGACAGAAGCCACACTGGAACTACCCCCCTCGTTGCCTTTGTGTTGAAAAAGAGAAAAGGGTCATGAGCTGAGTGACTATAAATGAGCTTGGTTTCCTTTTTTAAACTTTGTGTGCCTGCAGTCTACAGTCATTCTTTCTGCTCAAAAGAATCTAAAACTACAGACCCCCTGCTGGCCCCAGGAGGGGCATTTGCCCCATTTTGCCACTCCCCAAGATGGGCCTTGCCCACACAGAACAGAGATTTTCAAACACATCTAGAAACTTCCAAGAAGAGATCTCTCCCCCCACCATATCCCTAGCCCTTTACCTACAACAGGACAGTGATAGAACAAGAGGAAAAGATGTAGAAACATTTGCTAAAGACATTTGAGGGGTTGAGACTATTAGCACTAGAAGTGCTCCTTTGCAGTTCCTGAACTTCTGCCAACAAATTTGCAGATTTGTCCTTAAAGTTCTGCTAATTAACCATGGCCAGGGAAATGTGCAAATGCATTAAACAACAATCACTAAATAGGATCTGAAGAGCTGAGTCCTGTTCTAGAGGACATTATCAAGTGTGCAAGCTGAAATCATACACACACACACACACACACACACAAGTGTAAGTTGACCCATCCAACTCTGACTTTGGAAAATTCTGCTTTTTCAGTTACATCTGAAAGATAATTGTATGAGCCAAAAGTACCAGCAGTCCTCGGTCAACTGCTTTTCTTCACCCCTTCAATAAGCACTACGAACACTCTTGGTCCTGCTTTTAAAATGTGTTCCTAATTCACTGTATGTCAGGATTCAATAATGAAGCAGAAGGGCTGCAGAGACATCTTGGCAGTCTAAGCACCTGCCTATCGATTGAACAACCCAGTTCAATCACTGGCATGCCGGCTCTGGTGCAGTGCTGGTCACCGAAGCTGAGCATGGTGGTGCATGCTTGTAATCCCAGCTCTGGGGTTGCTGAGACAGAAGAATCACTCCAAGTCTGAACTGCATAACAAGATGCTGTACCAGATAAATAAATAAAAGTTTTTTTAAATTAACAAATAAAAAGCAGAGCCAGGAGGAGACACTTTCAATGTTTAATTTTTTAAATGGCTTACATGGCAGAAAGACCTAACCAAGTAAGTCCAAAGTCCATAAGCAGGATACCATTAAAGGTGGGCTAGAACTCTTGGACACCAGATGAAGCCGGGATTCTCAGGGAGACTATTCCTAGGGGAGCTTTAACTCTGTTCTTCAAATATTTCCACTGATAAAATCAGACCCAACTAAATTTCTGACAATACTCTCCCTCTAAAAGCCAATCAATTATGGACTATCTATAACTATAAAATCCTTCACAGAAGCACCCATATTAATGTTTGATTGGATTGCTGGAGACCAAACTAAAAAATCAAAAGAGGACTACATATCTCAAAGAACGACTTATGCCCTGGGTTTTCTTGGTTCTCCAGTTTGAAGATGATAGATTATAGGACAAATCTATCTCCATAATCACATAAGCCAACTCTGTGTGTGTGCGTGTGTGTGTGTGTGTGTGCATAGAACCTGCTTCATATAGTCACATAATGACATGGGTTATGTTTAGGACGAGAGACTGGAGTCATGAATTTACTCCCCCTACTTGTATATGTATGACAAGAAGGGAAAAACAAATCATGATTACATGATGAACAGGCAAAATTTAAAAGCCAAGATGCTCTGAATAATCTCAGAGGAGATTAGGCATGTTCAGGGTAGTATGGCTGTTCTAATCTCAAATGTACTTCTTATTCCAGTTTAAAGAAAAGATTTCACATGTTCCTGTCTGAAGATTCTCAGATTAAAGAACTTGATTGACATCCTTGACTGACATGGATGGAGGTTAAAGGCCATCTGACCCAGTTACAATACTCAGTCTCCTGGACAAGAGATCTATATAAAAGCAATTATGTCTTCCTTCTTTTGCGATGCTCCTATGAGGCCCATTTATTCCTTTTCTTTTTCTTATATTTTGTAACTGTAGTATCATTCAATGTACTGTTTTGGGTTGGATGCAAACAATACAAAGAGGAATAAATGAGTTCTCATACTTTCAAAGAATTTATAGGTTTGAGATTTGGGTCAAGTAAAAAATCAGAAATTACCAAAAAATGAGGAACATTATGATTAAGTGATTTGAAAGTATACATCAACCTCATCTTAGAAATATAGCATAAGGGGGCCGGGGAGATGGCTCAGTGGGATAAGTGCTTCCCTGGCAAGCACAAGGGCCTGAGTTCAATCCCTGGTTCCGCCAATAAAAAGAAATACCAAGAAATATAGCATAAACTGTTCATCTTCACCAACTATTCATTTAATCCTCTATGTTTCCCAGTTTCCTCTGAAGCTAGCAAGAGATCATGTGACTAGTTCTGGCCAATAGACTGAAGGAAAGTACTCATTTGCATTGTAAGTTAAAAGTGCATGTGATCCACCTAAATTACAAAACATCATAGCTAGCAGCACAGCAGGCTGCAGAGCACAGCTGGCTTCCCCCTTGTGACCATGTGGTTGCTTGGGAGCTGCAGCCCACTGACTCTGTCTAGCATCCCAAGAGAACACTGTATGACACATCACGAGCGTAAGAGAAGATCAGAATTCAAAATCTGAAGTATGGTTTTCAATGAAAGGGTTAAATACTTGTCTCCTCTTGATTAATGTAAAAGCTGCTGCTCTTCCTCCTTTTGCTCTTCCTTCCCTTTAGAGAGTTCAGAAGCCACATGTCCTAGAGGTCTCCACAGCAAGGCTCAGCAGGCTGCTCACCTTGCATGGCATTGTACGTGAGCTGGAAGCACGCCTCCTTGTGCTTAAATTTTGAGATTTCAAATTTGGTCACCTATGCAACTTGTTCCATTATCCTACCACACAAGGTCAGGGAATACCTCCTGCAAAGAAAGGCTGAAAGATCTGAACCAGGAAGCTAAACAGGTCTTGGCAACCAGACGTGTGGCTACAAAGGATAGTGAAGAAGAGGAACAACATCTAACAAGTTTGGAGATGGTAACTTGTAAATAAAATTTGATTTAAAGATGTGATTTTTTTCACTAACATACTTCAGAGATTTATAAATTACTTCATTTCTATGTCTTCATATTCAATGGCAAGAATCTTTAACTTTTAATTGGAGTTTCTCAGTTTATTGCTCCCCATCTTCTCCTCCAAACAGCTAATGACCAGTAAATAAACCCACAAGGGCCCAGCCTAGCTGCTGTTTAAACAAACATTTTATTGAAATACTCTGCAAAAAGACTGGCTCCAGAGTGCTTCTGAAAGTTTGCATTTTGTGTGTTTACATCACTACACTGTGCTCTCGCTTCTGCAGCATAAGCCTTTCACTTTACTTTCAACCATGCTGAAAATGGTCTGCCTTAAACTTTTTAGCGATATAGGCTGCTTCCATCCATCCACTCCAAGCCCCCAGAGCTCACTTCAGGTAACACATCACCGCAAAGCTTCCTCTTAACAGCCAGCAGCCTTCCCCAGAGCACAGCCAGCGAGACAGCCATAGATTCCTAGTCCACAAATAACCAATTTAGGTAGCCAGTGGGTGGAGCTTTAACCTAGGGTTGGTGCTAATTAAATTTTCCATCCTTCTTGTTTTGTTTTCACCCAAAGAACATTTTCCAAAGCAATTCCAGAAGTGATAAATGGAAAGAGAAGAGAGATCAATTTACAGTGGGTACACTGGTAGAAATTCAAATCCCAGTTCGCAAGAAAAATACTTTCAACTCCAATTACCAGAGCAAGGGGAAACATCTCATCATCGCTACAATAAAAAGGAATAATGAAGCAGAGGCTCTGGGCTGCCATTTGGAGGCCAAAGAATACATAAGATAGAAGAAAAGCTGAGATAATGGGTAGCTCTAAAAGAAGCTGTAAATGGTAGGAACTGTTTTGCAGTT
Source organism: Ctenomys sociabilis (assembly GCA_004027165.1). Classification (NCBI taxonomy): domain Eukaryota; kingdom Metazoa; phylum Chordata; class Mammalia; order Rodentia; family Ctenomyidae; genus Ctenomys; species Ctenomys sociabilis. The sequence continues at coordinate 43,828 of PVKA01011478.1, forward strand.
TGAAATAAGGAAAAGTGCACAGACAACTGAATGATCTGGAGCTGAGTTCAATGTGCCTGCATTTGTGTCTTATTTCAGCTTCCTCATCTGTAAAATGGGCTGATATAATTGGTTGAGCTTCATTGTAAGAGGTAAGCGATGGCATGTGTTGGATATTGATGTTGCTATGTAGCACACCTCAAAGAGCCAACAAATTATGTATTTATTTAATCTTCACAGTAGGACTACAACATGGGTGAAATTAACAGTGAAATTGTGAGATAAGAAAATTTAACAGAGAACTCAATGACCTTGTCCAAGACCAGACGAGAAAGGGGGATGTGATTCAAACATATACATTCTAGATTCTGATCCCATGAGTTTAGTTGTCTAGTATAGAAGTGCTGAAACAAACAAAAGCAATTTTTGCTGTTAGGTTGCAGGAAGCTCAATAGTTAACCACAGGGAAAGCACTATGAAAAACAACTCACCAGGTTTATAGATGAAAAAATGGCAACAGTGCCAACCATGTGAAATACTACCTTTCTAGAATAATGGATAAAACCCCACTAATAAGTTCCCCTTTCTTCTGGTTTGGGGAGAGAAAATCTCTCTTTCCCTTTGAGTAAGAGTTCTCCAAGGTCAAATGAGCCAGTTAACAAGTTCAAGCTGCCCAGTGAAGCTTGGTGAGAAATTCTGGGGGAAGAACTGAATATCCTTGAGCCAATATGTCAGAGGGAGACTCCTAAAGCCTGCTCGCCAAGCATTTGTAAGGATTGTAACTAACTCCATCCCTAGTACCTAAGAAATGTTTAAAAACAGAAAGTCACTCTCATTCATTACAGGACAAACTATGAAGCAAACAAACAAACAAAAAATTTCTTTATAGCCCCATCAGATTTTTGGCCAAATATGATCCAAACCTGCAGCATCTTACCTGAATTTCTAAACCTGACTCCAGTCATTTGATATGATCTCTTTACAAAACTAAACTACTTCAAAGAAGAAAGGTTTGTTAGCCCCAGGAACCTGCAAACAAATGTGCTCCGTGCCACAGATCATGTGACAAATGGGAAAGACCTTCCCATTGCTGGGACAAATGCCCACAAGTTAGAGGGGAAGAGGCTGCTTTTTGTCTCATAGTTTCAGTTCAAGGTCAACTGGTCCCAAATCAGAGAAGATATAGTGGAAGGACTCTGGAGGACAGTGTTCCACCTTTAGTACCAAGAATCTGAGAGAGGGGACAAGAACACTCCATTCTAGTTTAAGACCCCAGTGACTCACTCCAACCAGGCCCAACCTTCCAACACCACATTTAAATATTGAACTCATCAATAGGCTAATCCATTGATGAGCACAACACCTCAGTCATCCAATTGCCTTCCACACGCATGAAATTTTGGGAGCACATTTTAGATCTAAATTATAATATGAGGTAACATAAATTCTCAGAATAAGGCTTTGAAGAGGCCTCCGTGGGAGGCTTCCATTTACTTGAGTGCATTTGGGGGTTTTTCTTGAATAATAGCACCCAAATAGCTCCATTAAGTTGTACAGTTGCTGCTTGAGTTACAGTGTGGTTATATCCCAACAAACCTGTAGGAAGTTGAAAATATTGTAAGTTAAAAATGATTGTGATCCACCTAAATTACAAAACATCATAGCTAGCAACACAGCAGACTGCAGAGCACAGCTGGCTTCCCCCTTGTGACCATGTGGTTGCTTGGGAGCTGCAGCCCACTGACTCTGTCTAGCATCCCTGAAGAATACTGTATGACATGTCATAACCATAAGGGAAGGTCAGAATTCAAAATCTGAAGTATGGTTTTTATTTCTGAGGTTTTTTTCTATATTTTAAGGAAGGGTCTACAGGGTTGAGGGTCTTACTACTAGATTGGACTTCTAGTGATTCTCCTGTTTACAGCCTCCCAAGTGCTGGGATTATGGGCCCACACCACCACACCCAGTCTCATTCGCCTCTCAGTGTGCCCCGAGGGCAGGGCCAGCAAAGTATGGTTTTTAATGGAAGGATTAAATACTTGAATTTCAAAGGCCAAAGCAAGTCACACTTAACTTCACGAGTACTGAGAAGGGTGACACTATCACAGAGACATTTGTGATGGCAGGCTGAGGTGATAGCCTACTACTTACCTAGCATGTTCAAGACCCTTTGTTCAATCCCCTACAAAAGTAAAAGAGACAAAGAAAGATCTGACGAATATTACTGAGTACTGTATCTCATTTATTCATTCTTTTATTGGACAAATATATGTAGATCATATAAAAGAAGAAAAATCTTTAAATCTATCCCCCTTATGGCTTTCAGTTGGGCCTGAGAATTCAATTAGCATAGATCAATAGGAGAAAAGCATAAAAGTTATGTAAGTTCCACATGACATGGGAGCCTTCATAAGGAAATGAAGACCTAGAGAAGCGGCAAAACTGATGTGCTTTTGCACCGGACAGAACAAAGAGAAGCAACTGTGAGACAGTAACTAGATTACGTGGGAAGGCTAATGGAAGAGAACAATTATTTTAACAAGGTCCTGTTTGCAGAGTTCTCTCAGCTGAGGCTCTCCAGTGAGAAACATTTCCTTTTTCCTGGTAAAGGGAAGGCATCTTTCACATGGGAACCTTAATCCCATTTTCACAAAGAAAAGTTTTAAATGCTTTTCCTGTATCTACTGGTTTTCGAGAGCCTTTCATTTAAAATGATCTCTAAGCCAAAGCATTATATATCTCGGGTGGCCAACATTCAGCTCCTACTAGGTACCCAGGCACTAGTGATGCAACTGAAAATAATACACAGGGCCTGGGAGATGGCTCACTGGAATAAGCGTTTCCCTGGCAAACACAAGGGCCTGAGTTCAATCCTTGGTTCCACAAAAAAAAAAAAAAAAAAAAAAAAAAAAAAAAAAAAAAAAAAAAAAAAAAAAAAAAAAAAAAAAAAAAAAAAAAAAAAAAAAAAAAAAAAAAAAAAAAAAAAAAAAAAAAAAAAAAAAAAAAAAAAAAAAAAAAAAATGAATTGGGCTGGGGAGATAGCTCAGTGGAATAGGCGCTTCCCTGGCAAGCACAAGGGCCTGAGTTCAATCCCTGGTTCTGAAAAAAAAAAAAAAAAGAAAGAAATTTTTAAAAATAAAAAAATAATAATACACAAATATTCTCATCAGCCTAAATGCTCTCAGAGGATATGGATTACTAGGTCTCCTGGATAAAGGCAGAGCCACACCACTGTTATAGCACAAGTGAGAAATGAGTTCTTGCTGTGTGCAGTCACCTGAATTGAGTTTTGGAGTAACAATAACAGGTAACAGTTTCTAAGTATTTACTAGGAACTAAGCCCTGTGCTATGCCACTTTGCAGGTGCTATATCATGTAACCTCACCACGCACTGCTATGAGGACAGTACTAACATCCCCATCTTATACATGAAGCAACAATGGCTCAGAGAAGATAATTGACTGAAGAAAGTCTGTGCAACTTACAAGTGGAGATCTCAAGTGTTCAACAAGATGCTCATTTCTAAGTCAAAGCCCTACTCACTCTGACTGACTGCTGAGTCAAAGTCCTCCTCACTATGCTCTCAACGGTCCCTTCTCACTTCAGCCCCAGAATTACCTAAATGCAACTAAGGGAGAAAGTGAATCGGTTCAGATAATCTAGGTTTCATTCTGTAAGGCCACCCACCACTTGCATAACCTTGAGAAGGCCATTCCTTCCTTCTTTTAGTAAAAACTGCTGCTGGTTTTGAATGCAAGAGCAATATTATGGGATTCTCTGAGGAAAGCAACTCAGTGATTGTGAATCTGGGTTTAGAGATTAAACATATAGTGGCTCTTTGATGTAGGCTGTATTTACTGTATCACTTCAGATCCTGGTTGAAACACCACCTCCAAGAGTTTGTATTGTCTTTTCCCCAGAAGACTTGAGTGTTGTAACCTTGGTTCCCAGGATGGCTGTGTTGCAATTGTTGAAGCTTGAAGTGGTGGAAAGGAATTAGAAACTTCACCTCATAGGGATAAACACTGGTCTCAAGGAGTTGGGAAGGTCTAGCTGGAGGAGATTTGTTGCCCAGATCACTGGGCAACATGGCCTGGATAGATAGATAGATGATAGATAGATAGATAGATAGATAGATAGATAGATAGATAGATAGATAGATAGATAGATAATCCATCCTCTCTTCCTTTCTACTTCTTGACCAACTGATATAAACAGCTTTCCTTCCTTCAGGCCCTCCCTCCTTTGAAGCCCAGCCAACTATAGACTGAATCCTTTAAGAACTGTGAGTCAAAATAAATGTCTCTTCCTTTAAGTTGTAGAAGTCAAGAATTTTATTGCAGAAATAAGAAAAGTGAAAAACATTCTTGAATTTCCAGAAACATGAACTGAATAAATATCTTTTCTTTATAAAGTAGCCAGCTTTAAGTGTTTTATTACAATACGAAATAGACAGGCAAGGTTGATTAATGAGAGTTTAAGGAAGGAATCATTTAGAAGATGTAAGCAGGATTAAGGCATAATAAAACACCCAATGGCAAATAGCAATGAGCAGCTGTTACCACCCTTGAGCCTAAAAGGGCAAAGGAAGCTCTTAGGAAAGCCAAGAGACTCTCTGCATGCAATAGATGTGCATGTCTCTGATAATCCATAGCCAGCAGATAGGAAGCCAGGGGAATATATGGACAAATGCAAAAGAAACCAAACACCTAGGAATTGAACTGATGATGTCTATAGAGGTCAACATCAAATGCACAGATCAGGATGGAAAAAAGATGCTCACCATCTTTCCCTTCTCTCAGACTCCACTTCTTCATCTGTAATGCAGTACAGTAAAAGTAACCATATAATTGTATTATGAGAATTCAATAAACAGTACACAAGAGATTTCTCACAGTGTCTGATTTATAGTAAATGTTCAGTAAATGTTCCTTGGTAATCCTGCTGTGCTTTCAGAGGAGGAAATGAAGGAACTCCCCAAATGGCATAGCTGAGATGGAACAACCATGATTTAAATTCTGTGGTATGTTCTATATAACTGTTCAGAGAATTATACACCATATTTAACAGTGATGCATTAGATCTCTATTCTCACAAAAAGTGATCGCAAAGCATACCGAGCGAAAACAAGCTGCAGAAACACATAAGTATGCTCACATACACATTAACAGAGTTCATTGAATCATCTATTGTTAATGCACTTGTCACCAGTCTAAAAAAAAAAAACTGATCAGGCACATTTAATCTAAACTCAGGAAAGTGTTTGTTTCTGATGCATGAAGAGAGAAGCAGAGAAGAAGATTTCTAGAATGGGTACTTCCAAAACCAGTGTGAAACACATTTCTGAAGATGATTTATTGAGGCATCAATTATAAGGAAGTATAGTAAGGAGTGAGAAAAGAGACAGGGCAAGGATAAAAGCCAGTAAAAGGTGTATCAATCTGAGGATTATTATTATGAAGCACAATCCCATTAGAAATTCTCTTAACAGTCATATAGAACGTACCTCAGAATAGATTCACTAAGGGATAGGGGACCTGTGATAATTATTTTCCAACTCCCATCTCTGACTGAGGGCTGACCTCAGAGCACCACATCTATATCCCCTGCCAATGGCCCTGCAGACAGCCTGAGCAACCCTGCCTTTGCCAAGAAGCTTAGATGCTCTGACAGTTAAGGGACAAAATGTCCCACATGCACAGAATAGTCCACCATAACTTCGAAAAGACTACACTAGTCACCTGGATGTGGCATGAAGCACTAGTCATGTCTGCTGCTGAGAAAATCTCTATCAACAATGTTGGGGTTTTTTTTCTTACTTTTATAGATATCTATTTAAATAAATAGGATAAAATGTTAACATTTGTTAATTCTACCCAGAACATGAATGGGCAGTCATCATATTGCTTTTCATTATTCTTCATTAAATTCACAGTATTGCACAGCTGTCACCATTATCTAGTTCTAAAACCTTTTACCACCCTTCAGAGAAGGTAGACACAATGGTTCATTCCTCTTTCCAGGCTGATGCTAATCTGTACTCTAGTCTCTGTATGTATGAATTTGCTTGGTCTAGATATTTTATACAAGCATATCAATACAAAAGTTGTGATTTTTGTTGGCTTATTCATTTTGACATAATGTTTTCAAGTCTTTTCATGTTGTGCCAGAACTTCACCTTTATTCACCGTCAAATAACATCCCACTGCATCCACATACCACTTGAGCTCTTTCCATCCTTTGGCTATTATGAATAATGCTGCAATAAAACTGTCGCACAAGCAACTATTAGTGCCCCTGTTTCAATTCTTTGGCACCTGCATAGGGACAGAATTGTAAGTTAGACAGCAACTCTATGATTGAATTTTTCAGGAACTGCCACACTATCTTTTATAGCACCTGCAACTTTCCCACCAGCAATATACCAGGGCTCTAATTGCTTGCCACCCTTGCCAACATTTATTTTCCTTTTATTTTTTGGTCACAAGAATCCAAGTAGAGGGCCAGCAAAACAGCACAGTAGATTAAAGCACCTGCTCAGTCAGATTCGGGGCCGGGGGTTCGATCCCCAAGCCTGCTGTGCTGGCCCATCCCCCAGGGTGCACTGAGATGGTGATTGAGACTGGGTGCGGTGGCACATGCCTGTAATCCCAGCTCTTGGGAGGCTGTAAACAGAAGAATTACTATGAGTCTGATTTAGTAGTGAGACCCTGAACACCCTGTAGACCCTTCCCTAAACACAGAAGAAAAAAAAAATCCAAGTAGATATGAAGTGGTACAGAGGCATTTTGTGTCTATCTCACTGTGACTGACTTGTGCTTCCCTGTTGATGGCATTAAGCATCTTTTCATACACATGATGGCTAGCTGTATTATTTTCTTTGAAGAAACACCTATTCATGTTTTCTTTTAAAACTTTGCCAAATAAACATTTAAGGTCTTACTGCTTGCCGTGGCAACTACTACATATAATGTATACTTTTACTGAAGAAGTTACTGTCTTAATTCTTAATTCTTCTGACCATAAAATTTCATTCCACTCCATCCCTCAGCAAATTTCACCCTCAACTGCATCATTCATTCCCTCAGTCAGAGAGTTTGCTGAGACAGCTTTTGCAAAGCTTCTTGGCCACATCTGAAGTGACAGGCAAATCCAACTTTAGGCAAAGTCCCAAAAGTCATGCTCCAAGAAGGAGAAACAAGAGTGAACAAAAACTTGTCATCAATTGGAAGCCTGCTCTTCATTTCTGGACTAATGGGATTTGGGCTTTTGCTTTTGATTTTAAATAGGAAAATGATTTACACCTGTACTCTAATCATAAAAGAGCACATACAAAGAGGGAAGACTTATTAAACAAAAGATATTTGCTCAGAAAAAAGTATAAAAGCATCAATTTTAATTTGTGTCAAAATTTGAGAACTATGGAGTCTACAATATATCTGTTTCTCTCTGTCAGGGTTCAAACCCTCTGTTGACATGTCTATTGTCTTATGTTGTACAAGCTAACAGGCCTTCTACAACATTATCCAATGTCTTACTTCCCTATTGGTGAGTTATTTCCACTCTTCCTCCTTGACCAAACTCCCACACACTCATCCCACCACATTCTTGGTGAGAAGGCATCATGAACTTGGATTCCTGGATTGTGGCACGGGCTCCAGTTCTCAAGTGCTAGCATGTCAGCTTTGCCATGTAGTATCATGTCACCCTACAAACATACATTTTCTGTGAGTCAACTTAAAATAATAAATTTTAAAAAATTGAAGACTTACTGTAAAGCTGCAGTAATGAAAAGGTATGGGATTAGTGAAGGAACATTAATAAAATATGAATAACTCAGAAACAAAGCTACACAAATAAATTTTGTCTTTGATAAGAAGGCAAAAGCAATAGATAATCTTTTTGATCAATGGTACTGGAAGAATTAAACATTCATGTGCAAAAACATGAATCTATTACCTAGACCTTACACCTTCACAAAAATGCACTCAAAATAAACCACGGACCTACATGTAAAATGCAAAACTGTAAGGCTACTAGGAGACAATATAAGAAAAAAATCTAGATGACCTTGTGTTTAGCAGTGTTTTTTTAAGATATAACAATAGGGCTGGCCAAAAAGCTCAGCAGATTAAAGAGCCTACAAGAAGATGCAGGGACTAGGAGTTTGCTCCCCAGGCCTGCTGTACCAGCTCCACCCCATTCCGGGGAGCCCTGAGCTGGCAATTGAGACTGGATGTGGTAGCACACGCCTGTAATCCCAGCACTTGGGAGGCTGTAAACAGGAGAATCACTACGAGTCTGATCTAGTAGTAAGACTCTGAACACCCTGTAGACCCTTTCCTAAAAAAATACAGAAAAAAGTAGATATAACACTAAAAGTATAGCCCATGTTGTTATGCTTTAGATCTAAAATGTCTCCCAAAAGTTTCACGTGTTCAGAGATAAGGCTTTTAGAAGGTGATTGGATAATGTATACTTTATCCTTATCCGTGAATTAGTCTTCATAACACAATGTGCTGTTAGGAGGTGAGACTTAACCAGGTCACTGGGGTAGGTCTGGAATTATGAAGCCCCACCCACCCTCTGTCACCTGCTCCCTTCTCTCTCTGCTTCCTAGATGCTGTGGATTAGACACCTTTCCTCTGCCATACCCCACTGCCATCCTGTTTCTGCCTAGGAACCTATAGGACTGAATATATATTTGAAACTGAATATATCAGTCCTCCTTTAAGTTGTGGGTGTTGAGAATTTTGTTTCAGCAAAGAGGAAGTAACTAAGACACTTTCCCCCCTTCACTTCCTCTGTGATTTAGGTTGTCTCCATCCACTGGCACTAAAGTGATCCCATAACCAAGAGCTAGCTAACCAGAACTATCCCTTCCTTTGAAAGGAATTGATTTATGTATGATTACTTATCTAACACTATGTTCATGAGTAACCCTCCAATCCCAAAGTCTTGATGGACCTTTCATTTCTCTGAGTTTACTGTGCAAACACAGGTGGAAGACTTGAGCATCTATGGGTCATCCCTTGGAGACAGCCTGCCTGGAATAAAACCTGTATGAAAATAAACAAAGGAGAAACAGAAAAGCATTCTATTCTAATAATATCCTTGGAACCCCTTAAACCCAAGTGTTCCTGAAGGTAAACTACAGATCCTTCAAGTTCATTTGTGATGTATACCAATAAATCACATTTATGCACTGCTTTTTAGTTTAACCAATTTGAATATTTTTGTCACATGCAACCAAAAATAGCCCCAACTAATAAGAAAGTAAAGGAATGAATAAGATCTCAAGTCGTGGAGGGGTAAGAATGGCAGATTGCCAGTAAAGTATCAATAAAAAGCTTGGCACACTTGGAATTTAGACTGAGAGTAGGTAAATCTGAAGAAAAGCAGATCATTGAATACCAGTTAGCAAATTGAAACAGATTTTTTTTGTAATTCTATACTTCAAGATTATCTATAGCCCAGAAAAGTGAGCATAGCTAAGAGATTTTTTAATTCTGTACTCCAAAATTCTGTATAATCTAGAAAAATGACTTCAGTTCTTTGAGAGATGAGATGCATATAAGAAAAACTCATTCTAGAATCTCTCATTCAGTAAGTGAAACAAACATAAGATCTCACATGATTATTGTCCTTGTTGTCATTTCCTTCAGATTTTTATTCTGGCTGTAGTTGTCTTTAAGAAAATCATCACCCAAAAGCCTCTGGGCTCCTCAGGAAGCCCAAGTTAGGATTGTGGGAAACAATGCAACTGAAATCCTCTGGGAACCAAAGGAGCTCATCTTTCTAGAACTGAGATACAAATTAAAGAAAGCAGTTCAAGAGGAAAACCAGCTCCTCCAGTGCCTTCTCCTATCTTCAATTCACATAAGACCCAAAACTCTGCAGCTAGACTTGAAGAATGTTCACTTGGGCAGAGATAGAACCTGGCTTTCATTTGTTGAAATTTTAAAGACCTAAGGCCTGAACTTCAAGAGCAAACTAGATTCTAAATTAAACAAAGTGTCAGATAATAGTTTATCTGAGAGAAAGGTGTAACTAAGGGATAGAAAAGATGAGAGAAATTAAGCTACAACCTGAGTAGCTGTCACTGTGCTTCTGGAATATCTTAGTAAAAACCTCAGAGTAACTACCCATCTATCCGGGACCAGACAAGGGGTTTATATGAACCTTGGTCCCAAACAAACCACACTGCAGGGTATGTATTCTGAAATGCAAACGTAAATTGAATGTACAGCTGAAGCCAGAATGGGCAGGCTTTCTTGTTCTTCCTCTAACTTATGTCTATCTCTATTCTCCTCTTGGCCCTGAACATCAATCCTCTGTCCTGGATTCAGACAACATCCTTGGCAAACCCAATAATATATATATGCATTTGGAATAAAATTACTGCATCTTGTTAGCATAAATTGTAAAGCAAATACAGAGGAGAGCAGTGGCTTTCTATTTGCACATTGGCCCCAAGAGCTTTATCGCCCGCCGACCTAGTTTCCAATGTAGGCATCACAGTGCCATCTTGTGGTTTCATGTAAAAAGGACAGTGCTTTCCAAACTAGAAGACCTTGAGCAATTCCTCAATCCCCTCCTGTACACATCTTTCTGCCAGCCAGAAGAGGAGAAGCAAGACTTTCAGTTGATAATTTCTCTCTAAAAGTAAGCCACATCTCAAAAAATCCTGGAATTTCAGAAGCTCATTTTGGTTTGCCTTAGCTATAGGAAAGGTTAGAGAGCTGGAAAAATCCTCAGCACATAGTAAGTATATATTGGCTATTATCACTGCAGTATTTTATAAGTCTTAGTGTTTTTCTTCAGACTCCCTCTTCCTTACACTGTGAATGTATAATAATCTGCACCATTAGCCACAATACTTGAAATCCTCCACAGTTTCCAGTAAGAACTGACTTTATTTCCGTTGGCCATTGCCTTAATCTAATTTTGCTCAACTGGAGGAAATGGTATTCCCCAAGAGATATTTGACAATATCTGTAGACATATTTTATTGTCAAAAGTAGAGAATGAGTGCTCATGGCATTTAGTAGGCAGAGACCAGGGATGTGATACACATCCTGCCACCTCATAAGACAGCATCCTCAAGAAAGATTTCCAGCCTTAAATGTCAATAATGCCAAAGTTAAGAATTCCTGTTCTTATTTTATATGTTATTTCTTCAGTGTTCTAAATACTTACATAAGGTAGCGTTTTGTTTACCTAAATTTTACAGATGAGGAAAGTAAGGTAGAACATTCCATAACTTGCTTAGGAACACACCTCTGGCAAATGAAGATGGGATTGGAACCCAAAGCTTTGTGGCTCCAGAGCCTGGAATTTTTAACCTCCCCACTGAGGTACTTTGACCTTCATGGTATGGGAGCCATGCCCTAAAATGTTTCTGAACACCCATTAACAAATACTCAAGAGGCCAGGGAGATAGCTCAGTTGAATAAGTGCTTGCCTGGCAATCGCAAGGGCCTGAGTTCAATCCCTGGTTACACACACACACACACACACACACACACACACAAAAAAAAAAAAAATACAATTACAAGGGTCCAACACAGAAAACACATGGAAGAGAGAATTCCAACTCTAATTCTATACCAATCACTAGAAGAGACCCCAAAGATTCTGATCCAGTAAGAAATGCAACTGCCTTTATGCAGCCTTCAATGTGTCACTAGGCTCTGGAAACCAGAGCCCATAGGCCAAATCCAGGCCCTTTGCCTCTTCCCACCCACTCAGGGTTTATTTCTGTAAATAAAGTTTATATCTGTTCCTCTGGATGCCATCTATGGCTGCTTCCAGACCCAGCAGCAGCTCTGAGGAGCTGCAACCCAGTCCAGTTGCTTGGTAGAGGCTGGGGTGTTTGCTATTTGGCTTTTTATGGGAAGTACTGGCTAATTGCTGTCCTAGATGAACACAGGAAACTGGTGAAATAGATTTAGAACACCTATTGCCAAAATTTTACTTTTGCCTATGTCTTCGATGAGAAGGTATACTGAACATCCCCATCCCCTTCACAGCCTCCTCAATACAAGCAAATCCGAAATAGAGATCATAAAATCTTGCTCAGTATAAATCATATATGTTCTGATCTATCTGACCCCTGATGACAATATCTCTCCATCCATAAAAGATGGGCTGTGGGCCATGGAAATCATTCTAATATTGAAAGAAAATGAACCAAAGCAATAATAATAGTTATTTCTGGTAAGGGAAATTGTTGGAGGTTCCTTTTTTTAATGTGTCTGGTAGGACACATTTAATAGAGTCTCACTAAGCATCTCAGACTCACAGTGATCCTCCTGTTTTCAGTCTCCTTAGTACTGGGAATACAGGCATGCACCACCACTCCCAGGCTTGGTGGCCAGCTCAACATGCCCAGGATGAGGCCTGCCCAGTAATGGAACCCCAGTCCCTGCGCTTGCATGATAAGAGGCTTAGTTCTCTGAGCTATCTTGCCAGCCCTTTGGTGGTTCTTTTTAACACCCATGTGTTCCTACTTTGCTATTTTTGAGAAATGAATCTTATTATCCTGGTAATCAGGCTAGATTTTCAAAAAATATTTGAGAAGAAAGACCACCAGAAAAAAAATCCAATTCTCTTCTTTGAGATTTAAAAGCCAGAAAATGTCTCTGAAACAATAAATTGTAAAGAACAGAAAGTCTTACAACAGTTCTCTCCTGAGCTATGAGAGGTAATGAAAATTGAAACATTTTCCTGGCACAGAACAACAGCCCAACTCTACAGACAGGACTCCAGCAACATGCTACTAAACACAAGGCAAGGGGGATAATTTCTCCACAGGTGACACTCTGGCAAAAGAACTAGGAACCATTCAGGATGTTGGTCATGAAAGTTCCAGGAGCCAGCCCTGTCCACAAATCCAGAGCACATGGCTGTGAACCAAAATCTAAATCATCTCTTCTCTTCCCTCCCTACTCCTCCTCTTCCCTTCCCTCCCCCCTTCCATCAAAACATAGAACATTTCTGCAGCACAGAGATTATCCTGGTCAAAAAGAGGAACAAATTATCCTTTTTGGGACCAGTTTTAACTCCAAGATCTCAGGACCCCAAACCCACTCTGTCCTCAGAACAGAATCCTCCACCAAACACATTGGTTCTGAGCTACAATACAATTTTGGACCATATATCCTCTTATAAAGTAAATGAAGTCACATTATTCTAAAAGTTAAAGGCTATGCTTAGAATTCATGCATCCACTGAAAATATGAAGGTATAAGAAAACTGAGAATTTTTTTATCCTTAAACAAAGCAGGCCCTCTAGGAAGAAATGACTGATGATGGTGACATTTGCCACATTAAGTATTGGTTATCCCAGGTCGAAGGGCTCTAGCTATTAAGTGAAACTTTTATGAGTTGTTTTAGATATATGTGTTTATTTACATGGGGCATATTTCATACTAAGTTCTTAAGGGTCTTAATTGCTTTTTTGATAAATAATAAAGCATCCCTAACTGTCAGAGAGAAAATGTGTTTTCCCACAATTCTCAATGTTAAGCTAGATGGCAAAAAAAAAAAAAAAAACCCAGATCATTCACTTTCCACAAACGCTGCATCCATAACATATGCTAAGCATCATCTAGTCACTTTGTATAGAGTAGTAAGGGAAAAGGCAAAACTGTCCTCCTGGTACAAGCATAAGGAGGATAAAAGTAAAAATAAAATGAATTAGTGAGACAAAGAAAAATAAAAGGTAGTAAGATGAACACCCTCCCCCAAAATATACATCCTCTGCAAATGTGATCATACTTGAAGAAAAAAATATCTTTGAAGATGAAATAAAATCAAGGATCTCCAGGGCTGGGAAAATAGTTCATGCCATCCCCAGAACCCTGGCCCATACTGGCCACTGAAACCAGGCATGCAGGTGCAAGCCTGAAATCCCAGCACTGGGAAGGCTGCAATGGGAGGATCACTATGAGTCTGAACTGCATAGTGAGACCATGTACCAAGTAAATAAATAAAATTTTAATGATCGAAAAATTCAAGGAGATTCAACCCAGAGCCCATACCTGGCATGTGAGTGAGACTGCCTGGGCCCTCCAGGTCATCATTTGAGCCAGCACCAATGAGTGGAACTTCCTCCATCAAGCAGGCCAGGTGTGGAACCCTGCAGCAGAACTCTAGACCCATCCAGCTGATCCAGGAGCAGGACATCTTGCCAGGGTGGCACAGCAAATTCACTTCAAAGGGCTCCAGCAAGAAGAAGTGGACTATAGCAGCCAGACCCAAGCCACATTCACCTGCATGAGTTGGAACTTGGTAGATCCAGACTTGCTGCTAAGGTATTAACTCTATTTAAGCTCTACACCAAAGGTCAAAAATCAGTGCTCTACAAAATGACAAAGAGAAAGCAAAATGCATTCTGAGGCTCTGAACCCATCAAGAACAAATGCAGAAGACAATAGCATAAAATAAATTGGAAATCACACACCTGAAATCTCTGAAATAATAGCGTCTGAAGTAAAGAAACAATTGCTGAAGGGTATAGAGGAAATCAGATCAGAAATAATTTCTCAAGTAAAAAAAGAAATGATAAGTATAGTGAAAGAAATACTAAATGCTTCTGAAGAAGACAATGATAAAAAAAAATAGAGGAAAATAGAAAAATGATAGAATCCTTAAATGAGCAATATAGGAACGAAATAGAACACATGAAGCAGATTCAAAGTGATATACAGGAAATCAAAACCTCAATCACAAGCTGGCAAATCCATTTGAATGAAAGTGAAAGTAGACTTTCAGACCTTAAAGATACCATTGCAGCTAGTGAAAAAGTAAGAAAGATCTCTTAAAAATAACTACGATTGAGGCCTAGGAGATAGCTCAGTAGAATAAGTGCTTTCCTGGCAAATGTAGGGTCCTGAGTTCAATACCTGGTACTACTACAAAAAAAAAAAAAACTAGGATGCAGGAAAAAATAATTCAACATTTGCAAGATGATGCAAAGATAAATAACTTAAGACTAATAGTTATCAATAGAAAAGAAGATATTTGTATTTATATCAATACAAATGATATGAAAAGGATATGGACAGAATATCAGAAAACTTCCCAAATATGCGAAAACAATCTGACATTCAATAACTGAAGCATATAGAATTCCCAATAACATCAACCCAATTAAAACCACATCTAGATATGTAATAATCAATATCCCAAACATTCAGCATAGGAACAGTATTAAAAAAATGTTAAAGAAAAGATGTTTGTACTAATAGTGTTTGAACAGGATATCATGTCTGCATCTGTACTATGAAAAATCACTATGAAGACAACAATATGCAATGTACTAATTATTGAAACTGCTAATCTGTTTTGAAACCGTCTCATTGCTATTTGTTTCTCAATAAAATTAATTTTAAAAAGAGAATATATTTAAAGGAAAACGCAACATAATAATGGCAGATTTCTCTTCACAAACCATCAAGTCAAGAAGAGCATAGAGCAAAGTACTTCAAGTTTTATAAGACAACAATTCCAACCCAGACTGATATGCCCTGCAGAACTCTCTTTCAAGTTTAAGGGAGAAGTGAAATACTTTCATGACAAAGAACAACTAAAGAATTTCATGATGACAAAGCCAACCTCACACAGACTACTAAAAAATATTCTAGAGAGGGATCAAAATGACCACAACTCCATGAATAAGAATGGAAAGAACCTACCAAATAAGGCAAACAATTAAACAAAGGAAATAACAGGTATACAAAAGCAATCTTTCAGTTGTTCTTTTGTATAAAGCAGTGAAATATTTCCATCAGCACACTCTACAAAGGGACATCTCCTGCACCCTACGGGTCATGAATCCATCCAGGTTTACAGTGTGGATATCAAGGAAATAGCAGTAGCTCAGTCCCACAAGTGATACCTGGCCTCCAGCAAGTGTCATGGACACTGTCCATGTCTACGACATACTAGAACTTTGTGCAATATCCTATCCCCAAACTGTTAGAAGTGCTGGTCATATATTTGCCATTCCAGTATCTAACTTATGTTTTATTCTTAGTATCATGAAAATTTTAATTCAATTATTTTGAAATATTTTAATTAATTAATGTTTAATTTTCTGAATATTTAATCTTAATTTTTGTTTTAAGATTTATACTGTATCTTTGACTTACAGTCTACTTAAAAGACATGCTATGATATTTTCTCCTAGTATTAGGAACTTTAAGAAGTATATTTCCATTTTCCATTGACTTTATATTAATTCTTCCTTGTTTTTATATACATAAACACACACATGAAAAAAATATGTGTATAACCCAACATAAGATTGATACTGTTTTGTAGAAATTTTCACTGACCTTTTAAATTTGTTCATATTTTACATAGTCCTGCATAGCTACCATTCTGAGAGAGCTTTATTCTTTATCCAGGACCATACAGCTACTTCTCTTGCCTTCTGGATTATGCTCTTTGTTACTTTCTATATGCTACATCTCGAGGTATTAGAATATTTCAAGTTTGTATAACTGGAAAATATTTTACTTTTAGTTTTCAAAGGTGTGTTTTCTGAGTATAAAATTCAATGAGGGCAGATCTTTTCTTTTTTTTTTTTTTTTTTTTTTTTTTTGGTGAAGAAATACTTTACTGGGCAATTTTCACATTATAAGTTGAACTATTTTCCCACTTTTATAAAGATGTAGTTTATTTTAAAAAAATACAAAAAAATTACCATTTTAAAGTGTACAGTTCAGTGGTATTGAGTATATCATTGTTATATAACCCATCATCCCTATTCATTTCCAGAAATTTGTTTTTCAACTTTTAGGAAGGTTAATGATTACAAGCGATAGACCACACTTAACTGATAAGTAAGCTAGGATCTGAAGTATATCATTGAAAATTCAAATTGATGCTGAGCCACAGAAAGCTACTTTTAATTTCCTACTTCATTCTTAACTTCTATGCCAAAGATGATCTAAAGTTAACTGTGGGCCAGGTCTTTTTCTCTGGGCAGAAGTACAGGACCATGATTAAGAACTCCCTTCTGAGCCCATGAAAGGTCAGTTTCCTTAGAACAGAACCAAACTTCTGAAAGGAGCCAGGG